>JABXJD010000056.1:15000-167500 GCA_013375575.1 Percina caprodes | reverse complement strand
AGTTACTTATATAATAGATTTTACAGTGCTGCTGCTAGTTTATAAATCTCTCACTATTCTTGGGCCAAAATACATTTGGGATCTCCTTGAGGTATATAAACACAGAAGGGCCCCTAGATCTTTAGAAAATAGTGAACTGCACATCAAGTCAGAACCAAACAGGGTGAAGATGCTTTCAGCTGCCATGATGAAAACTGATGGGACCAACTGCCTGATTATCTCAAATGCGCCACAACCTCAGCCACTTTCAAATCTAAATTGAAAAGTCTGTTTTCCTGTGCTTTTGAGAGATTGTACTGCACTTTTATTTCCTTATTTGCTTTTGGGGAAACTTACAACTTATTACGGTACTCTAACTGTATTTGTGGTCTTTTCGGTTTGTATTTATATTTCATTTTGGGTATTTTAAATCTCATTTTATTTTATCTTAATTGATTTTTGTTTTGTATTTTTATTGCATATTGTTTTTTAAATGTAATTCTGATGCTTTTCTTTAGCCTACAGTATGTAAAGTACTTTGAATTGCCTCGGTTTAAAATGTGCTATATAAATAACGCTGCCTTGCCTCTCCATGTCTTTCCTTTTAGTTTTTTTATGGCTTGATGCTGAAAGAAAGCAAAAGGAAGCTTTCACTCTAGTTTATGTGAGTCAAAGTCTGAAAAGTTGGTGGATCTATAATGGAGTCAATAGGTTCAGCGTGTGCTCAGCGCAACTGGATTAGTTTTTACAACCAGGTTCAACTTAGGTGAGAACACCACACGTATTCGCACAGTAGAACGAGATGATAATGCTTGCATAAACTGAGCATTATTAAAAAGAGGGATTTTATAAATACCAGGAAGAAATTAAACACCTGTCTAGCCCTTCCCAATCACCAAAATTAATCCGTTTTGAAAAATACTCACATGTCTCCCTAAACACAGTTCAAACTGTATTAGACTACACCAATACAAAAAAGAATGATGATAAACTGCAGCCAAACAGTATCACAGTCCTCATAAGACAGTGGCTTTGCAGGAGATTGTCATTATCTTGTATGTATCAATATTTGTATTATCTATGCATGCAAGTGATGACAGTATGTACTCTCTGAGGATTTGATGGCAAGCAGAAACCCAGGATGACGGAGAAAGAGAAAAATAGTGAAGTTCAACCCAAAACAGCACAGCAGAAACACAAACTGGTATCTACAGAAGATGTTAAAACCTGTGAGAATGACAAACTAAAAATCTCTTCAGATCTCTTCTTGAATCCCACCGTGGACCACCACGGGACGGGACAGTGGTGGTTAGGAAAAGAACAACGCAGAAAGGAACTGCCACACACGGGATGCAAGCCCCGGTCTCCAAGGTGAAAGTCCTGTGTTGTTTGACCCATCCACACCCCCAACCAACACTTTCAGTACTCAGTTTCTGTTTACAATTTCAATACTACTTGCTACCGTAATCTTGCTGTTGTCATGAAAGATGCTTCCCACTGAAATATATTAGTTTAAAATTTGTGCTCACCCCCCACGAAAAAAAGAGAAGAGAAAATTGTGTCTATAAATAACATCACCATTTCATGAACTGCCATGAGACTGGACTGCAATACAACAACTGTTCTTTTCGGACACTGTCTGAATCCAGAGGCATCATGCAAGGTGTTTGCATTCACAAGCATACATACTGTACGTAAGCACAGAGAACACACTCAATATGTGGAAACCTTCACACATATGTCACAAATGCCAACATTGACTACAAATTTGTTGTCTCTTGCCTCTCAGGGATTGCATATAATAGCCTAGTTTCTGCTTTCTGTGCATTCATCCACTGATGTTTTGCTCAGAGATCCCCATTTAAACAATATCCATGCCACAAAGTACCCTACTCAGAGGGTGTACTGCCTATTTTCATGCCCATCACTTATCTTTGTAAGAGGACACCTCCTTTATGTAGAAAACATTTTATCCACTTAGGTCTTGACAACAGCAAGCAGCAATGGAGTAATGGTTATGGTATAAAAATCAAAGAAACAATGGGCCTTAAGGGTTTCTTCCCATCTCCTGTTCTTCCCCTTTATGTACTGCAATGTAGGATTCCCTGCACAGGGGTGGCCTTCCACCTGCTTCTCTAGTGCAAGCCTACTATAAACATGGACATTCTTTCTCCACAGATATAGTAGTCATTTTCAAATAATATATCCCCAAACCCCAAAAAAAAAAAAAAAAAAATCACAGATTTGCCTCAAAGGGAAGTTATAATTTGTACAGGATCAAACAACTTCTATCTTTAGGACTTTTCATTTGGATGAGAAAAACCTAATATTTTACTGGTTGTGCTGTTGGAAAACACAAACTTCTAACTCCACCAGAAAAAAAGTTGACGGGGGGAGATTGTCTGAGGCAAACTGTAAAATCCTCCAGCATTTCAAAAAACACCCTAACAACAGGATCTCAGAAACTGAGAAGGTATGTAATTTATTACATTTATTTTTTAAATAGCTTTTAAATTGTGACTTTTGTATCACTGTTGAACAGAATAAATGTTGCTGAATTAATGTTGCATTTGATTTGAAGCATTTCATAAACAGTGTTTGAGCATATATATATATATATATATATATATATATATATATATATATATATATATATATATATATATATATATATATATATATATATATATATATATATATAAACACTGCATTTAGTTGTTATTTAGCTTTTTGTGCTGTGGCTGCACACACATCTGTTAATTTATTACTGATGAATTATTAGGCAGATTAGCACACATCCACATAAGGAGGTGGCGCATCAACAAGTAGAGATCTTGTTCATGTAATAAAAATAAACATGACATCTAATAAATAATAGATGTGAAGAAAAAAAACATCCCAGATGTGTATGCTTTTTCAATGGGATTCCGTCATTATCATATCTCTAATCAGAAACTACAAACACAAAGTAATGGCAAATGGTAAATCATACATTCTCTCATCTTCCTCCTGATTGGAAAGTGAAGCAGCTACTGTCTGCCTGCAGATGATAAGATATTGATCATCATCACATCTCTGTCACTCGGGCTATTGGACCTGTGATGAAGGTTTGAATAGATAACAGGAAGGGATTATTATGACAGGGGATAACATTTCATTAAAAATTAATCTTTGCCTGTGTTGCTTCTTTAATGACAAACTTTACGAGAGGCATGAAAGCAACGGAAAAAAGGTGTTTAACAGTGAGATGGACAGAGAAAGAGGTTTTGTGTGCTGGAACATATAGGCAAGCTTCTGTGTTTAACATCCATGACAGCAACAAGGACGGGAGTCCTGGGAGTGTTTCCTCTCTGTGCCAGCACCCTCCCTCCATTCAGCTTGTTAAAGGCAGCCCCATGTAAGCACCCTGCCAGCCTGTTACGGGAGGGATAATGAAGTAATCCATAGTCATTACTCAACCATCACCCTTGGTGTGCACAGGCCGCTGTGGACCACTTAGCTTAAGGTGTGTCAATGTGTGTGTGTGTGTGTGTGTGTGTGTGTGTAGGAAGGCAGCCAGGGAAGGCATTAGTAGCGCAAAAGGGTTAGAAAAGGCCGGTATGGGACACGGGGACCACTCCACAGGGTGTGCTGAGAAAAGCGCAAAGGACAGGGAGCCTGGCAGGGTGTAAGTTGCGTTGTTGTGGTATACTTTAATTACAGCTGAAGGATGATTTGAGCCTTTATTTATTCCGCTCCTATGGCTGGGGAGGATTTCTCTCTGTTGTTACAACCCGTTCTCACTACCAACTCATAAAATACTGACGCTTGGTCAGTGGCTCTCAGCGTTGAATAGCGACAATGAAAAGGGACACACTGGGCAGTGTATTTAAGTGCCCATATTATGAAAATAACCCTTTTTCTGGGATTTGGAGTGTTATTTTGTGTCTCTGGTGCTTCCAGACGCATGCAAACTAGAAAAAAAAAACATCCATTCTGTTTTGAGTGAGATACGGGTTTCTGAATGTAAATTCAGTCTCCGGGTGAGCTGTTCAAAATCTGCAGTGCTTTCTACGTCATTGGCTGAAACAAGGGGGTTAGTGGTCGTTCAATGGCAAAACACTGCTAAAACACACACTAGTTCACCATAATCTACAAAAGAACTACTTCCATGTCCCTGTTCTGCAGGTATTCCACAAGTGTGCCCTCGTTTCCAAGAATTCTCCCAGCTAATCCTGCCTTGTGCTGACCAAAGTTGGAGAAAATGTTATCTAGCTGATCCTTACCTAGCCACTGCGCATGTGCAACTCCCAACAAGATGGGAAAAAGAAATGAGATGCCTCACTCTGTAGGTAAAACAGAGACCCAAACACGGGGTGAAATGAGGAGCTGCAGCAATGTACAGTACAAATCTGCGTCGGCAAGTTAGTGGTGAACAGTGTTGGGCAAGTTACTTCCGAAATGTAATACATTATAGACTACTAGTTACTGTCATTTGAGAGTAATTAGTTGTATTACAAATGACTGTCTCTGAGCTGTAACAAGTTACACAACTTTTGCATTACTTTTGAGTTACTTTCACCAAAATAACAGCAGGAGTTTGACTTTGCAGCTAGCTAGTGAATTTTACCACCATATCAATAAAGTCTCCTCTTTATCCACTTTTAAACATCATAGATTATTCATAATATTTGTATAATTAATATGAATATGCAAAGTAACTAAAGCTATAAAAATAGATAGCCAAATAGGAGAAAATAAAAACTCAATTACAAGTACCTTACAGAAGTGTGGCAATTCATGTTGTTTAGTTTAAAACAGTTACAATAATAGTGTGATTGAAACTCACTATCTACATTATTTACTTGATTTACAGCTGATATGTGAAAAGGTACACAATCTTATTTGCTTAACAGTAATTTAGTTTTACTGCGAACTGTCATAGGAAGTAGGGATGAGCCAGATACTCGGCTGAAACGAGTATCCGGTACGGATAAAACACTTTTGCCGAATACAAGTATTATACGAGTAATACGAGTCAATATCTGTACTCGGATTGGGAGTACTTTACTGGTTTACTTAACCAGTAGATTTCTGGTAACATGGGGTTTCAGACAGCGCGTGGTATAATGCGACTCGCGCTGCGTCTCTGCCGTCGGAGATTATTTTTTTTTTAAACCTCTGCACCCCCACCCCCAAACTATTATAGATGGCTAAAACATTTTTGAAATGATTCCCATATTCTGTTATTTTTTGTAATGAGAAAAGTTTATTAGTTTATGGATTTTACAAATTTCAGTATGGTCATGTTATGCTGTAAAGCATTTAAACCTGAGCACGCGCGACTCATATCTGCACTCGACCAGAGCCGGTCTGCCTCGACACTCATTGGGATGACACGTTATGCCATAAACCCTTCAAATCTGAGCATGCACGACTCAAATCTGCACTCATCTTTAATTGGGGAGTGACAGTGAGATCCTAGATGCAAAACATGTCCGTCAAGTTGAAATTGCTCACATTGTTGTTTGTAAAACTGCAACGAATTGAACAGTAAATGGTTATAGTTAAAGTGTTTTCGGTCGTCATTCGAAGCCATTCCATTAGAGCCATAGTTACTCTCCACGCCTGATAAAATGTACCTATCACCTGTTGGGACACAGATGTTGTCCGTACGGTCTCTGGTCCTGGCTCTGTTACGCAGCATAATAACTTCTGAAATTAATGCCGGTCTCGCAAACGTATTGGTCTCTGCATTCATCTCAACCATTTAATATAGAAACAGTAAATCATACTTGGACTTACTTAATCTTACTTACTTAATAAGATTTTTTTTTCTGTGAAGAAATGGTGATCACGGTGTTAGTGAATTCTTAAAAAAAACACTTTAAAATACAAGATTTTAATGGGTAAAATGTTACAGAAATGTAATTAATGTGTTATATTACTGCATTACAGCAAAAAGTAATACACTACTATAATTCATTACTCCCAACAGTGGTGGTGAATGGCTCAAATAAAACAGAACTTCCACCATGGAGACCGTTTGTGTCCCAATCTTGTGCCGAATGTCAGTGAAACATACGTCCCGACCCAGAGCTTCAAAAAGTGACGCCAAGAGTCTCAACCAAGCGCGTCTAAATATAACGCCAAAGGGCTAGACGCATGTCCCGATAGTGTCAAATAGTGATGTCAAATCTCCCAACCCAGAGCATCAAAACGTGTCGCCAAGAGTCCCGACCAAAAAAGTGTCAAATATGACGCTAAAGCAGACTTTTTGCGTCGATAACAGACGCCAAAGGCATCTGACAGGTGTGGTTTTTTTCCCGCTATGGGAGTAACAATGTGTAGGTTGTTATGAGCTGCTGGCATGGCGTAGGTGAGGATGTTGGAGGAGGAAAGTTCAGGAGGACACTAGGAAGTGGCGGTGGCAGGCAGGCGAGGAGGCTTTATGTCACCATAAAGTTCATTATTATCACCCTGACCAGCCGTCCGGGAACTAATGCTGTAAATAAGCAAGGCGGCACATGCTACATTCCTAAGGATGCTGATTTATGCAAGACTATTTGTTTTGCCCGCCTATTTATTTTGCATGATGGCGAGAAAGGCGAGGAATGCAGGCCTGATGCAACATCAAACACAACAGCATGACTCACAACCAGACCCAAAGCCAATTCCCAGGTATTAGAGTGCTTTAAGTTTTATGATCCCCTATCACCAAACCTAATATAATTAGCCTGCAAGGGCACTCTGTCTTTCAGCTATGAGGGGGTGAAATGGGAAGCTTGAAGAAAGAGGGTGGAAGCAGCGGTAGCAGTGGTGGGAGGATAAGTGGCTACTTGGGAGTGAGAAAGGATAGGATAGGAGATACACATCATTTGGGGTTTCTTTATGCATCCCTGAGCCCCTCAACATCATGTACCCACATTGATAATCTCAGATGGTGTTAAATGGTAGTACACCATCGTATGGGCAGTGACCTAAGTCGTGTTTTTATTAATTGCCTTATTATTTTAATTAAGGAGTAACAACCTGTGTGAAGTAGAATTGACAGGGCAGCAAGAGTCTGTGTAATTAATAGAGTCCATTCTGAAGGTCAGCCGTTACTGTATCTGCGGTGATGAAGACTGTGGGTGTGAGTGAATGTGTGTGTGTGTGTGTGTGTGTGTGTGTGTGTGTGTGTGTGTGTGTGTGTGTGTGTGTGTGTGTGTGTCATCTTCTCCTCTATTTTATCATCCTGCATGTTGTTGTATGAGACTAGTATGATTAGCTCCTGTCACACCAACCCATAAGTCATTCCCTCCCTGACGCCTCAATCTCTACTCGCGCGGCGCAAATGCAAAATGTGTCACTGTGGTCACGAGTGATATACACAGCCATTACAAATAAAATAACCATCGTTAGGATGTCCAATACCGCATTATCGCTATCTCTGTCCCTATCCATGTCTCTCATGCTTGCGCTGTAAGACTCTAGCTGCATAGCCACAAGGTCAAGCTGTGAGTTTGTTTTTTTATTATTATCCTTTACAGGTAAAGCATCAGTTCTAGCTATTACTCCATGGCCCCTTTTGGCACTTTTTGACCTCTGGCAGGACACTGAAGTGTCTCTGATTTCTCCATCGTCTTGTGTTCTTTCTGGGTTCTGAGCTGCCTACCTTGCAGCTTGATGCTGACATGTGAACGACACATAAAAAATGCATGCTGGGGTAGAGCCACTGAGATAGACAGGAGCGAAGGAGACAGAGGAGCAATGTCTGAGAGTGTGGCAGAGACAGACGGAGAGAGAAGGTTAAACTGGCAGCTTAAGGAAGGGTTAGAAATGAGAAAAACAGCGTGAAAGTGTGCATCACACAGGAAGTATGGGGAGCGAGAATACTGAGCAAAAGCGAATGCTATGGCAGCGGTGTAAACAGTCGATAGCGGGTCAGGATTCTTCTTTAAAAAAGTTAATTGCATCTAATCCGTGCATGACAAGCTGTGTCAGAGAAGGAGACATTAATAAGGCATGACAAGGCAGAGGAACAGGTAGGGAAGCAGTCTGGGGATTGGAGGGACAGGCATTCAGTGCTATCCACTCCGCCTATACCAGCCAACTAACCGGACTAGATAAGAAGACTAATCAGCCATCAGAGAAAAGAGGAGGAGAGATGGAAGTTGATGTGAGAAGCGGGATGAATAGACAGTGAAAAATAAGGTCTCTATTGGTTATACAATTGTGGCTCTTGCTTAGCTGCATTATAATACCATTTCTAATTTAGAGTATCTGCTTTATGATCTCAAAGAAAAATTTCCGTAACAAAGGCGTTTTTGTCTTTGAAACGTCGTACTCAATTCCCTGCACCTACTCTGAAAAGACAGCCATCTGATAATGTTACATGCCTTTGGGGTAAAATATTGCTGGGAAGTGAAATCCAAGAAAATAATACTGAAAATCTCTTGGAAAAATCAAAGCAACATGAAGGGAACAAAAGGAGGCTGTGTTCCCTTCATCAACACAGGGATGAACTTATATGCATTTTGTACATTTAAGAAAGCGATCTTTCAATGCAAGCACTGCAACTGCATACAGGTAGGACGAAGCAATGCATTTGCAAATGTATACATTCAAACAAAACCAGAAAGCACAGAGCCCAGACCTGGTTCTGTCAGTATCACTGATTCAAGTCTTATATCAAAGAAAACTAGATCGGAGTCATCTGTTCCACGATAAGGCTTTGTTTTTATCTTCAGATAGAGAGTAAAAGTGATGGGTGTGAGACAACAGTGGCAGCGAGACTGCTCTCCGCTGAGACACTAATCCTCTTGATGGCATTATCATGCAAACATCAGCCCACTATACAGTAGGCAGGCACGAGTGTAGGATGCGCTGCTAACTGTGACAGCTGGGGTCTTTTTGCTTGGGAGGGAGGTACAGCTCATTACTGGCGATGTTTTTCAATGTTTTGATGGGTAAACAGAAAAACTGCTAGCAAAAGACAGCACTGACAGCCACTGCATTGCCTCCCACTTAATCTGGATACACGTGAATTAGAAAAAGGATAATTTCATCAGCATACTGTCATATCTATTTTAAAAAAAGGAAAAGTAAATACCAGCCCATTTTTTAATCAGTGATTTGTATATCACTGGGCAACTGTCAAAGTGGGCACTTTAAAGTGACAGTTGGAAGATAAGGATTGCAATTAATCCCTTGCTGCGAGTAGGTGAATGGAGCTGCAGGTAAGGAGAGGCTGATAATGTCTCATGCCTCTCCCATCCTACTCCTTCGCCACCCACTTCAAAGATTTAGATGAGAAATCAGTGGGTGTAAAAGTCAATTGCCTCCAACAAAATTTGTGGCGGATGGTTGCAATCCGACTGTGGCGCGGTGATTGCGTTTTATTGTCAAAGTGCTTCAGTCTTAATGCGTCGCTGTGTCATCAGGTGGCAACTCACCCTTGTACCCCTCGCAGATGCTCCAGGCAAATTCATTGCTCATCAATCCATCACATTGATTTTCATTTGGCTTTTTTATTTGGAGAAGGATTCAGGAGAGGCGTGAAGGAATTGTGTTGTTTTTTCCTCCTCTACAGTACATGGTTGAAAGAGGGAAGGAATGCATCCCATTCTAATTAAACACCAGAATATATACTATATATTAATGCTTGAAGTTAATGTGCTTCACTTCAACTATACCAGAAAATATAGATATTAAGTTAATTTGTTACTTTTGTCGGCTATGGCATAAAGCATCTCATGTCAAATCTGGAAAACTGTGTGAAAACAAGTGCCGACATCCTTTATACAAAAACACAAGTCAAAAGTTACTATAAGTTACTTTATTTCTATCATCTTAGGTGAACCAACTAATGGGACAAAACCTTAGGTAGGACATTCAGGACATTTATCAAAGGAATCAACTCGTCATCTCTTACTGTCATGGCTGCCCTTTTATAAGTGGCATTCCTCAGAGGCTTGATAAGGCTCATCCTGATTGGCTGAATAGATAGATGCAAATTTCGATTTGGAGACTTAATTGCCTGATGACCAGATGTCCCCATTAAAGAGTGAAACCTGTGTGGAATAGAGCACTGCCAGATTGAACTTTGCTGATACATTCTCATTTTTCTTAGACTTTGTGTGTTAAAAGGTTAGATTACTACTGGCAAAAGCAGACAAAAGAGAAGAAGTTAACTTGGTGAGGTTTTAAATTAATTTGTTTAAATACTAACAGTCTCATGGTCCTGTGATCTTGTTATGTATATTCTTACATAAGTGTGTGTTTTGCTCCCAAACATGTGTGTTCTTTTTCCTCGGCAGCTGAGTTCAGGTCAGATCAACCTTTACACCATGCACTTTGTTATTGGCTGTATGACAGAGACCGCATTTGCAGGATGCAAATTAGGTGCATCGTCAGCGTTTCTAATTCTCCACAGCTCCTCTTCCTTTAAAAAGTGTGGCGTTTCACAAACATGTTAACAGAGAGGTAGCTCTCCAAGTGATCCTACTGCGGAAAAGAATGAAATTTTGCCAAGTTTCACTAGGTGCACGTAAACTTTAACTCACATGCTGTAGTGTTGACTAATAAAGTTAAAAATTGGCAAATGTGAATGGTCTCATACTGATTCATACAATCAATTTGCTTTTTGGCAAAGAGTATGCAACAAAGGAAGCAAAAAGGGAATGAAAGAAAACACTAGTGTCTTTCTGTTGAGTAATCAAATAACTGAATAAAAGAAAGAATAATGTACAGTATAATGTCATTTTTACAAAGAAAGCACAAGTGGGAGGTATAACCGACTTAGAAAATAGTTAACCACAGCAGAATTTCAAAGATCTCAAGTGATTTGTTGCAAAAATAAATCTTTGAAGCAGCACATCGGTAAGAAATAACCCATATCTATTTGCAAGGCAAATTTCTCTTTTAGAGAAGAAGCCTAATGTACAGAACAGAAAGGCTTTTTTTTTTTTCTCTTCTCAAAGGGGAGAAATGAAGCACCCAAAGGCTGCAGGCTTCAAACTATGTGTCGCGTGCCAAAAAACACTTAGCATACATTACTGTCTTCTTTGTTTAAACACTTTGCTTGCGATTGCGCATTATTCTGACTTTGCACATCTCTTCTGTAGTTTGAGGAATTTCGTTTATAGCATTAAACTTCTATTTAACCATTTAAACTTCAATTGTGTCGTTGTTTTAAAGTAATAAAAAAGATTTTCAAAACTGATTGAGCCTACGTGTGGCCCACTGATTAAAGCCCCTGCATTTACAGTATTAATAAACCAGGGTGTCTGTGTGGACATTACCGAGAAAAATCACAAGCGGTGACCCGGTTTGGAGTTATGGAAAGTGTTGATGATGACATGATGATGAACCATAGAGTTTAGAGCAATGACATGAGAGTGAAGTCACTGTTCGGTCCTGTTTCCAAGCACTGTTATAAAACGTCAGGGTCAGTATCTCAGTGAATTGTTTGTAAATGTCACCGTTTGTAATTTCTAAATGTATAAAAAATAAAAAAATAAAAACCTCATTTAGTCAGTTAGCCATCGTTTTGCAACTGGACTCATGGAAGAGTAAGGGAAATTAAAGTTGGAAAAAAACAACAATATATGTGCAGTATTATTTTACTGTAGTCCCGCTTTTTTATTTAGGATGTGCAGACAAGTGTATTTTTATTTAAGTCCTGCATATGCTTTGATTGTAAAACCTATGTAAACGATAGATACATTATGCGGATCTTCTAAATTTATCATCCGTTTTCTGCATTGTATTGCACTGTGCGTTAGAGATTAAAATCACTGCTCATGGTTTTCTAAATGAATACATTTGTTTACCACCAACATATGCAGTCATCCCCACCAACAAACTACAAAGAAACAATCTTGATTGACTGTTTGATTCTCTGAATGATTACATTGTTTATCAAGCAGCATGACTCTATTCTAATGCAAGCTTCCTTGGCAAATAATACCATTTTCAAGCGTCTATTGATTCCCCCATGTTGCTTACACAGATGTGCATTATGGGAATCAATTTTCATTTGGATGTAATTAAGCATGTCAAAAATATCAATTGCATGCAGATGTGTGAACGCTGAACTCATTTTGTTGGATTTATTTTCAATTATTTTGTAAATGCATACTTTAAAGCCGGATCAGTGTTGCTGCATATTCATATGCATTTTGATGAATGTCAAAGATCGTTTCCCAAGGGTTAGCAATTGGTGTTGAGACGGGGTTTTTTTGCACACATGCACACATGAGAGCGGGTCTCACAGAGCATCAGCCAGCTAGTTTCTCTCTGTTATTTCTCACTTCAGGGAGAGAGATAGGGTGACAGGACTAAAACCTTGCCTTGCTCCCCAGGGGAGGCACATGTCTGCTATCTTCTGGGGCCTTGTCAGCAGCCAAAAGGTTTTAATGGAACTGTGTTTTGGGATTTGCACATGTCATCCGTGTTGTTCGAGAGACAGAGAATGTCAGGGGGAAAAGAGAACAGAGAGACCTCTTTGAGTGTCAAGCCACTGAAAGGAGACATGGCGTCCGTCGAGAGAATAGCTGCTTCCGTCCTCTTATCCTTTCCCGCCGACGCACACAGATGCAAACTCACATCGTCAGCTTCTCTCCCAGAGATGTTTTCTGTGAGCGTCGGAGCTGGAGCTAGGCCTCAGTGTTAGCTAATTGAACTGCCGGTTGCCTATTCTGCACTTCACATCTTCATTTAGCCAGATTGAACATCTGCTGCTGGGATGCGATTCAGTTTTTCCAGGCTCTGGGCTTCTACTGCCTGTGTGCTGAAGTTTGTTTGGGTGATTTTGTATTTGAGATATGGTCCTCAGAATCAGTGTACATCAAAACATCAGAATCAGAATCAGCTTTATTGCCAGGTATGAGGACACATACGAGGAATTTGTTTTTGGAGGACATTAGATTGGAGGAGCCTTTACAACTGGCTTTAATCATATTCATGCAAGGAAACATTCCTTTAAAAACGTCAAGATTAGACAGTATAGTTTCGAATAAATTTCACACAATAAAATGCATGCATTTTTTATATATATATATATATATATTTTTTTTTTTTTTTATTTTTTTATTTTTATTTACTAATGCCTGTCCCTCCTGCTCCGCTGACATTTGTGTCATTAAATCTTAATAATGGGATTTATTGTAGGTCACATTTGGCACATTTACTTATGAAGTCTGACTTTAACTTGTGATTTAAGCAGAACACACATATTGAGCTTTAACTGAGGAATATACAATATTAGTGCTAAATCAATCACCTTGCAGGCTTTTATTGAAATCTTCCAATGCAATCGTTTTGGAGCTTTTTGGCATTTAGTTAAGCTAACCTTAAACTCCTCACTTTCCCTGCACACATGTATCATTGATGTTGTAACAAAAGTATAATGAATGATTGAATCCTTTTGAAAGAATACTGAGAAACTGCCGACAGGTGAACAGTTACTGTCAATAAATCACCAGGACAAAAGAAGTGCGCAACAAGTAAAAAAAAAAGAAAAGGTGAATTCAATTCACTGTATTAACCATTGCAACAATTTTTTCTCTGCTCCATCTCATTTTGTTAAGCTGTTCATGAAACACAAAGTTGCGACTCTCATTTTCCTGTGTGACCCCATATATTTGACCTCAGAGCACTACAGCTTGTTGGCCCCAGTAGGCCCCACTAATTATAATTGCAAAACAATTACACATAAGGAGAGTCCCGTGTTGGCCATCGTGTCTGTCCAGAATGACTATTGAGTCAAAGAATGGCTGTGGCTTGCGTTGTAAACACAAACCAAGTTAATGGCACTTAACTCTGCATGATTACCACAGAGTTATGTTGAAACTCTCAGGGGACATGCCTACATTGGTCTGTCATCCCACAGCTTCATTTGATGATTATGTGGTGATACAGTACTTGTCACTGGGATTACTATTTAAGGTTTTGTATTTAGGGCTACAACTAACAATTATTTTCATGATTCTTTTGATTTTGAGCAGCAAAGCCTCACATTTGGGAAGCAGAAAGTACCAACATGTGGCAGTCTTTGCTTGATTAAAGGAGTGTAAAACGTTGACTTAAAAAAAGAACCAACTCTGCCCTCACAAATTTAAAATGAATTAATTAAAATATATCCCTGACAGGCCATTTTTTATTGCAATGTGAATAATAGCAGTACTATGTTCAAATTAAATACAGAGGTAGCATGACATTGTTCACACATATGAACTTAAAAGCTGGGGCAGCAATAGGCTGCTATTCAATGAGAATGGGGCCTGCTGAGCTTCAGAGATTTAAACAAGAGCCCAGCAGCCCTACATGGGGAAAGCTGAGAAAACTTTATGCAAACATCTTGGGGATGCAATCAGAGGCGCTGCCACAAATTTTGGGCCCCATGACAAAAAAAAAAAAAAAAATCAAATTGGGCCCCCTATGTGCAATTGTTGTCAGCCCATCTCTAGGACCTAACTGTCCCATCAAAAGCTTTAAATAACTCTAATAAGCTTCTTGTATTTCAATATTAGTTCTAGCACAATACTTACTGCTGGTGATTTGTAAATGCATGCAAGTCTAGTATGGAGTTCACTATTTGATGCAAGATTAAAAAAATGTGCTGAAGGCCATCTTTTACAGTCTGTGTATGTATTTTTATTAATTAAAAACTTGTATATCTTAACATATTTTACAGTTGTAGTATAGTATTATTTATTAATTAAAAACTTAAATATAAAATATATCTTAACAATATATATATATATATATATATTATATATATATATATATATATATATATATATATATATATATATATATATAGTAGTACACACACACACACACACACACACACACACACACACACACACACACTAGTAGTAGTTTGGGGTATTGAAATGTCCTTATTTTTGAAGGAAAAGCACTGTACTTTTCAATGAAGATAACTTTAAACTATCTTAACTTTGAAGAAATACACTCTATACACTAATGTGGTAAATGACTATTCTAGCTGCAAATCTGGTGTTTGGTCAATATGTACATAGGTGTATAGAGGCCCATTTCCAGCAACTATCAAGTGTTCTAATGGTACAATGTGTTTGCTCATTGGCTCAGAAGGCTAATTGATGATTAGAAAACCCTTGTGCAATCATGTTCACACATCTGAAAACAGTTTAGGTCGTTACAGAAGCTACAAAACTGACCTTCCTTTGAGCAGATTGAGTTTCTGGAGCATCACATTTGTGGGGTTTGAAAATGGCCAGCAGAATTTAACTTAGCTGTACATATAGTACATGCCCACAAGAAAATAAAGTGGACATGTAAAATGGAATTTCAACACCAGGGTTATTATAGTGCTACAAAACAGATTATGCAATAGGATAAGTACATTAGAGTCTCTAGTTTGAAAACAGACGCCTCACAGGTCCCCAACTGGCATCGTACACTCCTCAGAGCCCGAGACTCTGCCTTCAGGTCAGACGGACCGAGCAGGGCTGCTTGAGCTGACCTGAAAAGTCGAATTAAAAGAGCTAAGGCGGACCACAACAGGAGCATAGAGTCCCACCTGTCCAGCAACAACACACGGGGGGTGTGGCGGGAACAAATGAAAAGATGCAGAAACTGACGCCATCTGTTAAGCATGGTGGAGGTAAATGATGGTCTGGGGTTGCTTTGGTGCTGGTAAGCTGGGAGATTTGTACAGGGTCGGGATTCTGAATAAGGAAGCTATCACTCCATGCAACGCCATGCCATACCCATGGACAGCGCTTGATTGGAGCCAATTTTCCTACAACAGGACAATGACCCACACACCTCCAAATTGAGCATGACATCAGAGCAGTACTCCTGGTATTGAAGCCAAGGAAGTGGCCGGCCCAGACGGAATACCTGGCAAGGTGCTCAGGGCGTGCGCAGAAGCTCAACCTCATCTTTACCTGGAGCTTCAACCTCTCCTGGCCCAGGCAGTCATGCCAGGTCTGCCTAAAATCAGCCACAATCATCCCAGTGCCGAAGAAGTCTCCCATTCCCAGCCTAAATGATTACCGTCTGTGGCCCTCACCCAGGTAATCATAAAGTGCTTCGAGACATTTTTCTCCAACATATCAAGGACTACCTCCTCAGACCTGGACCCTATCAGTTTGCATACCGCGCAAATAGATCCACAGAGGATGCCATCGTAGCTCTCCACTCTGCGCTGAGCCACCTGAAGTAGCAGCAGAGCTAAGTCCCATGCTCTTTGTGGATTACAGCTCCACTTTCAACACAATCATCCGGACTTTTCATCTCCAAACTGGTCACTCGGCCTCCCCCTCCCACAAGTGCCTGGATAAAGGACATTGCTCACCAGTTGGCCCCAGACAGTGAGACTGGGGCACCACCTCTCCTCCATTCACACGTTGAGTAGGGCTCCCCACAGGCCTGTGTGCTAAGCCCTCCTGTAGCTACAGTCTCTACACCCACAACATGCAGTCCGGCCCACAGCAACAACCTCGTTGTGCAACATTTGCTGACGACTGGCAGTGGTCAGACTCATCTCCAGGGAGACAAGGCAGCCTACAGAGAGGAGTCCTGAACAGGCAGCTTGGTGTTAGGAGAACAACCTGGCTCTGAAGTACCAGGAAAACCAAGGAGACCATCGTCGACTTACCAGGAAGAACCTCACCGCCCAGGCCTAACCCCTGCCTAAAATCAGCCACAATCATCCCAGTGCCGAAGAAGTCTCCCATTCCCAGCCTAAATGATTACCGTCCTGTGGCCCTCACCCAGGTAATCATAAAGTGCTTCGAGACATTTGTTCTCCAACATATCAAGGACTACCTACCCTCAGACCTGGACCCCTATCAGTTTGCATACCGCGCAAACAGATCCACAGAGGATGCCATCGCCGTAGCTCTCCACTCTGCGCTGAGCCACCTGAAGTAGCAGCAGAGCTACGTCTGCATGCTCTTTGTGGATTACAGCTCCACTTTCAACACAATCATCCCGGACATTCTCATCTCCAAACTGGTCACTCTCGGCCTCCCCCCTCCCACAAGTGCCTGGATAAAGGACATTGTCACCAGTTGGCCCCAGACAGTGAGACTGGGGCACCACCTCTCCTCCATTCACACGTTGAGTACCGGCTCCCCACAGGCCTGTGTGCTGAGCCCCCTCCTGTACTGTCTCTACACCCACAACTGCAGTCCGGCCCACAGCAACAACCTCATTGTCAAGTTTGCTGACGACACCACAGTGGTCAGACTCATCTCAAAGGGAGACGAGGCAGCCTACAGAGAGGAGGTCCTGAACTTGGCAGCTTGGTGTTAGGAGAACAACCTGGCTCTGAACACCAGGAAAACCAAGGAGATCATCGTCGACTTCAGGAAGAACAGCACCGACCTAACCCCCTGTACATTAAAGGTGAGTGCGTGGAGAGGGTTCACACCTTCCGGTTTCTCTGCGTCCTCATCTCCGCTGACATCTCCTGAACAGACAACACCACAGCGATCATCAAGAAGGCCCAGCAGCAACTACACTTCCTGAGGGTCCTCAGGAAGTACAACCTGGACTCCAACCTGCTGCTGACTTATCGCTCTTCCATCGAGAGCCTGCAGACCTACTGCATCACAGTATGGTACAGCAGCTGCACCGCAGCAGACGGGCAGAGGCTGCAGAGGGTTGTAAGGTCAGCACAAAAGATCATTGGCTGCCCTCTCCCTCCCTCATGGACATCTACACCTCCCGCTGCCTCAGCAGAGCAAAGAACATCACCAAGGACAGCTCCCACTCAGACTCTGATCTGTTTGACCTGCTGCCCACAGGTAGGTGCTACAGGTGCATCCGAGCACAGACTAACAGACTCATTAACAGTTTCTTCCCAAAAGCCATAACCACCCTGAACTCACATGCGCTGACTTCACTCCACAGCCTACTCCTGGCCCCAAGACTTTCTTCTTCCCTCCTACTGTGCAATATTTCTGTGCAATTTGCAATTTCACACAGTGCAATATTTAATATTTAATCATTTCATTACGGTGCAATATTTATTTGTTGTTAATACTTAACTACTTTTCGCATATTGTGTATTCAAAGCTATTTTATATATGTATATAGTTGCTCTCAGGACTGTGCATCAGACCCCCCCCTCTCTTTTACCTCTGCACTACCTAAACTTTATACTTTTATATTTTATATTTCGAGTTGACACTGTAAAGGCGTTGATTCCATCTCATTGCACAGGTACTGCACTTGTGTATAATGACAATAAAGGCATTCTATTCTATACAGTTTGACTCTCTTTCCTTTGTCTTTCCTCTCTCTCTTCTCCCTTTCCTTTTTTCAAAACTAGATTTTGATCTGAACGTTAGTTCTGGCGCATCTATTGACTGCAACTAAACACCGTCACTGAGTCCGCTAAGGCAGGACCAAACCATTTCATGCAGATACGGGGGGGTCAGTCAATACGGATGTTTACTTTTTGTCTTTTACTGCCAAAAAACAAAGAGACCATTAATTGTATTATTATATTTGAAATATATATACACTGAATGATGATGGTTTAATAATTTTATTTTAGTTTTTAACTTACCTACCTGTCAATCATGGGCCCTTGGAATTGTTCTAACTTTTTCCCCCTATATGGCTCCCCTCGATGCTATGCAAGCAACAACCAGGCGAGGACCAATGGGGCTTGTTTTCATTCCCACAAAAACAGAAGCACACAGTTGTGTACCAAGGGGGTAAGCCTCTCCTCTCTAAGCGAAGCTCCATTTGGTGCCATATTGATGCTACTAAGCCATCACCCACCGTTAGCATTGCCATTCATTTTGGCACCACTTTGACAGTGAAGAACTTTAATTGTTTAATTGTGAAGCGTTTAAAGACTATTTGTCCGTTGTTCATTTCTAAAGAAACACGACAATGTATAAAAGGCTCCATTACCTTGTATCTCACGTTATGGCTCCGTAGCAGACGTTTTTGTAAAAATAGGATATGTCATAACATACGATAAGTCATCATATATAATCACCATATAGTACAGGGTAAGCTTGCAGACAGTTTGGACTTACATCAGCTGTTTAGGTTTAATTACTAATGTTAACTAGCATTTTAGTTAACAATAATTAGCCTGTGCCTATGTTATCTCCTTACATATACCGACGCTCTCCGTCTCTGCTGATTGGGAATGATTGAGATTTCTCTTGGCACAGCTACCAGAAGACTTACAACTTTCAGACAGGTTGCTCACGTAACATCTACGTCGTCAAGCTCAGTTGGAGGCTGCACTCAGCACTCACCGGAAAAGTGCTTCTAATATCCTTCACTGGTCTCCGTCCAGAACAATGGGATCCGTTGGTCCATTTCTTTAAATGTCTATGTTGTTTACTACTCCTCTTCTCTAGTGTAATGGTAGTCTCGCTTTGCAGGACCCTCCAAAGCGCGCTGAAGGAAGGTCTGGCTACTCCATATAGCATTCAGGGATGGGAGGACAACATGCTCTCTGGTTTAATAGCATTTCTTTAAACCAATCGCCATGGGCGACACTAACCATTGCAAAATAGTCATGCAAGAGAAACCTTGCAGAGATCTGAGAAACAGTTAACAGTAGTCCTCATAAATCCACCTAATTTAAAATTCCAACACAAAGAAAGTGAAAGGAAACGGCAGAATTTCCTTCTAACCCTAACCGGAGCAATCCCAGAAGTGGAACGCTAAGGACAGACCAGTGTAATGGGGACAGCTTCCAGTGCAGATTTAGGGTGCAATGCCGAGCAGTCTTGGCCAGCTTGAGCATCACTTTTGTATTAAAACAGTTTCGACAACATAATGTGGATGTCCATTCTGTGGGATAAAATCTTAAAACTATCCTGAAATAAACAATTTCCTTGAATGTAGTTTCAACAGAAAACAGTTATCCAATCTGAGCAGAGCATGTAAAACGACTAATTGAAGCAATTGGAGGTGGCAGGACATACAGTGCTCTTGTGAATTGTTTTTGTATAATTTAGGACCGGCTTGTGAATGCTTCACTTGTGCTGCCATCAGGTTAATGTTTCCTTTTGAGTTTAACTTCACTCACATATCTCACAAAGTTATTAAAGTACATCTATTTTTTCTGTGGCTCCAACATAGGATGTCCTAATGTATTTGGGGACTTCCTGACATTCCCTCTGACACAACCATCAGAGCAAAAATCCCACTTGCACACAAGACGTACAGTATCAAAATCAATCTGATATAATGCATCTTCTTGGGGCCCTGATGACGCAGCTACGGTCAAAGATGAAACTCCATCCTAGGAATGTAGATACTGAGTAGCAGCCATTGCTCAATATTAATTCAAAAGGTCTCCATCAACCCAGTAAATATTGCTCTGTCCTTACTGTGAATCAGAAGGAGCGCACACACTTAATGCTGTAGCACCAAACCTCCCTCACAAAATCAGAGACGCTTACTCAACTTAATGTCATAATCCCTTCCACTTCATCAGAGTTGCAGAACTACCACCATGACGGCTCAGCTTGCTTACCCCGTGGAGAGAACACTCAGCCATCCAGCCTCATCAAATCTATTTATCAGAACGATCTCTTTAAAGTCAGCTCTCCCCATCCCATCGCCCTACTTAAAGCCATGTCGTGTTTGCGTCCATAGATCGTCTCCCTCATTCATGTCGCCACATCACTGTGCTTATTCTCTCATTATAGAGCGCGGGACATCAACTCCGTCTTCACTGGGATTAATGTAACTGGATACTTTGTCAACATGTATGAACATCTCCATTGGAGAAACTTCACTGCTATTACATAACCCTCATTTATCAAGCAGCAGTATTTTTCTGCTCCTTGAAAATGGGGTTAAAATGAATTAGCATTTTTTTCCAGTTAATTTCTGATATAACTGTCAAGATACTTTTTTCAAAAGCACTCTAGTATAATTTACGCCAATTTAATAATGGTTGATTGTCACTCTAGCAGTCTGACCAAATTGTTCTCTATCCTGGGTTGGATAAGAGTGACTTTCAATTCATTTGCAGCCCTGTGACTTGCTCGATTGTCCTTTAACAATACCCGCTCCCCTTTCTTCTCCATGTATTCCCACAATCCTGTTCTATCCAATCCGCCTAATTACTCTCCCAGAGGATTGCAGTCCTTGGTCGAGCCATGGTTTTCTCCTCTTGCTTGTTAAACCTGCTTTTCCTAAATGGGGAAAAGAAACAACACAGTATTTTGGAAGACTCAAAAAAATAACTTGAGTGATCATGTAAAAAAACAATACTGAAAACAAGGCACATTTTCCCACATAAATATGATCTGCCCCTCTTTATTTTAAATTTCTACCATATTTATGGTAGAATATTGATTCACAATCAAATGTATCAAAAGGCCATTTGTTATTCTATTTGTTTTCTATCAAGAAACATACAGAAAGGAACACAGTACACTGTACTATTTACACACTAATGCTCCTTATTACTCTTTAGCCAGCCTTAGACAGACATAAAATATTGTACTATTGGATTCTGCTTTTTTTCTCCATTCAAACACAGAGGGCCTGGAGGAATGTTTCATTTGTATTTCCATTTCCAGGTAGACAACTGTAGACAACTGTAAACAGTTGTCTTTAGGCTACTGGAAACATTGATCAGCATCACTATATATCAAGGGAAAGGTAACATAATTATAGAAGCAGGAAGCTTTATAAGGATGATAATCGTATGCTCAGTGGGTGTTTCTTAACTCCAGGTAAATTGCATATAGGCCATTACGTAATGCACTTTTCATAAAATACCACTGAACACTATTACCAGCAAATGGAAAGATCAATGCAATTTTATAAATAGCGATGGGATAATGGCAATTCAGAAGAATCATCCTAAACTATGTCTGCAGATAAAGCATGTTACATGTATGCTGTCTAGCTTTGAGTGGTTAATGCTTTTTCCCCATAAATCAGTTCTTATTTTCCACATACAGTTTTGGACTGACTCCAGTATGACTGGATTTGCACTTGAATGGCATGAATAACTAAAATCCTTCCAATCAGGCAGATTTGCAGCAGTTAAAGTGACACGGGCACTGCAAACCCACCCCTCAGCAGGTCTGCCTCATCTACATTAAAGCTGCTGCTGCTGCTGCTGCTGCTGTTGTTCCCCAGTCAGCTACTGGCACAATGTTTCTCACATCTGTGTTTTTGTTATTGCTTTTATGAAATATTTTTTTGTAGTAATTGCATGTCATTTTTTTTGTTGTGTAATAAGATTATCAAAGAGTTATGGTCAAAAACTCAATTTATTTTTTAACAATAGTGCAAGTGTCAAAGACGGACAATCTTCTTGATGGGGACCGACAGTATTTTTCCCACTGGCAACTTTGGTAAACTATTTTCATTATTATCATTAGAAATATTTCAAACACTTCTATATCACACAATACAAATCCTGAACACACACACATTTCCAAAAGGCAACAAGTCCCAATTGGCTATAAAACTGAAACACATCTCTTATCCTATAAAATTAAAAATACAAACAAACTTGTGAGTGTTTAAATTAGTTCCACCTTGGCTATATTTACATTGCACCTGGTTTATGCCTCTGAATATGTGCATTGACATACTATGTGTTTCCATTCGCATACCCTTCAACGGTGGAGGAACGCTGACACATCATCCTCGTCTTATACACAGCTCTCTCTCTGTTGCTCTTGTGGCTGACCAGAACCCCACAGGCAGGTCTTCAGTTTCAATTTTTTACTTGCCATATTGTGAATTGCACGCCAATCCATTTCTTATGCCAAACTCAGTACACGTTGCTAAACGTTCCCGGTTTGAACTTGCACATGTGAAATTGGGTTCTGCAAAGTATACATTATCATTATTATTACCTGCATCAATCTGCATTCCGTGTATTATGTGTGCACCGGGCCGTGATGAATCAGTACAACATTAATACAAGAACCGTTACAGCCCTGGAGGATAGTCAATGAATCAGAATAACCTGCATTAAAAAGGGGAGACCAGCAATTTAGAATTGCACTTCCATAAAGCTGGGTAGTCAAAATCTGACTTTTAGTCCCTTGCTCCTCCAAAGCCACAGAAGACATTACAAAACCGTTCTCACGGGCTAAGTAGTTTGAAAAAGAACAACATGCAATTGTCATTTGTAATTAAGCTTGTTGAATTAGCTTTGAAACTGCAGGCCATCTATGTTTAATCATTCATACTTTATATTTAATTTCAACAAATGATTTTAATAAGTCGACTCAATAGCAGAGGTCCTTGATGTCAGACCTTTCCTGCAGCATTGCTACAAACAATTAGTCTTCACACTAACTTCACTATTTTAAACTGAGGTCCATCAAATAAGCATAACAACAATAAATTAACTAGTTACTTTGCTTTCTTGAACCTAAAAACACATACAAAATCCCCAGAATTAGGAGGCAATTTCCTAAATACAGTATATCAGCTCATTTTTTTAAGGTGTGCTTAAAACACAGTGATGCCTTTTCTCTGTACCCGTATCTATGGGAAACAGTTGGAGAGGGGTCACCATCCCCTGCACCTGCTCAGGATAATCACCCACTGTGAGACTGAGGGGTGAGAGAGCTGAGGGCAGAGCATACACACACACACACACACACACACACACACACACACACACACACACACACACACACACACACACACACACACACACACACACACACACACACACGTGCCAACCTGAACCCTCACTTCACCTTTAATCCACCCCTGTCTTTTCTTCCCTCTCGCAGCATCACCCCCACCCCAACGCTCTCTCTCCCCTGCTGATCTCTGCCTTTGCTGCCATTTTTCTGCAGATGACTAGCTCTGCTGCTGCAGCTGGCCCGGAGCGCCAAACCTATCGTCAGAAATTCAGATGACTCTGCCCCATGATGCACCACAAGCCGTGCCTTGACTGTGACTGACTTTTCTGGTCTTTTTCATAAATTTTAATATGTGTAACATTTTGCGACTGAAGTTTTGTTTCACACACATTCCCTTTAGTCTTTCACCCGACTCATTTTTCTTTTCCCATACAGTAAGATGACACACATGCAAATGTGATTTAACCAGAGGTGGAGGAAGTATTTTGGTTCCGAGCCAATACATCAATGTAAAAATACTCCATCACAAGTCCTGCATTCAAAATGCTACTTAAGTAAAAATGCAGTATTATCAGCACTTATAGTATTGGAGTTGCATAGTAAAAGTACTTGCTTTGCAGAAAAATGGCCCCTATGACTGATATATTTTTATTACACATCAAATTATATGTATATATTACAATGTACGTGTATGTGTGTGTGTGTGTGTGTGTGTGTGTGTGTGTGTGTGTGTGTCTCATCATATCTTCTAGTGTCAAAGTTAATTTGAAAACTAACAAGTAAGATAAATGAAGAGGGTGAAAAGTAAAATATTTCGAAAATAGCATAAAATAGAAATGGTCAAGTAAATTGAAAGTGCCTCAACTTTAAGTGCAGCTCTGGATAAAGCTCTCCCCCTTTTGGTTGCAGCTTCCTCATTAGTGGGTACATGAACTTGCTGCTTGATAAACCAGGTTGTAGATATTGGAAAGCTGTCAATGGAACCTGCCCCTTATTCCTGAGCATTCACTACATTTCCTCAATACTAAAGCACTAACATGAATTGTGTAGATAAGCAGCAGAGAAATAAAATGATACACTATGTGCATGTGTTTTGTAAAAACTGAGCGATTATGCCTTACAACCCTCTGTCTGGGCAAAGACACTTTTGAATGTTCCCTAATTCCATTAAATAAAAGACTTTGCTATAACCTGGTCACACAAAGACTTTTGGTTTATTGCAGAAACCATAACCTACCTGTGTCTATTCATTAAGTCAGCCGAAAGGGTTTTCTCAGCTGTCTTTTTTTCTTTTAAAGTTTAATAAATATAAGTAAAATAGCACTTACATAATTTAATTGTATCAATTTTGTGATATAATGCTCAAAATATAGGCAGCATGGAACTCAACACAAAGACTGTAGTGGGTGTAAAACAAATAATGATTCTAGATAGAGAAAATAGTGTATGTGAAGTATTTCCCTGCTCCATCTCCTACATAGCCTCCAGTAATTGTCCAGGGAGATCTCTGAACATTTCTGAAGGTTGTAATTATGTACTACGTATTAAAGATTTACTCCAGATTGACAAATGACTACTACCACTGTTTGTACATTTATATTGATCCCTGAACGTGAACAAATAGCCCGAAAAGAAACAATTTGTTCAAATTAGATGCTTTTATCTTTGCATTTTGTAGACTTTGATAATTGGTATCTGGCACGTCCTGACAGCACTGCTCAACATCCAATGGGCATTATGAGGAAAGTGAGCTATGCAGTGCTTTTGAAAGACTTTGCTGATTCTGACAAGCACATAACACAAGTCAAGAAACAAATGAAATGTATCTCATTTTTCCCAGCACTGAAAACACCCATCTGAACAGCCCACGCTAAAAATGAGTTTGGTTTCACCCCGTGTTCCCGTTGAACATGATCAGGAAAGGCATCCTGGGCTGTGCACATGCCTTTTTTTTCTACCTTCTCTTACTTTTTTGTCCTTTCATCACACACTTTGCTGTGGGGAAGTGCATGGATCATAAATGTGAAACGTCTTAATGCACCCTATAGCAGGATTCGCGTGCTCTGAGAGGCTACCTGGAGCCATTCATGGCTGGTTGAAGCAGGTCTTGAGAACAGGAGCATGGCTTCAATACAGTAATACAAGCACATACACTTGAGATGTACTGGAGATGCAGTAGCCGGCAGCTGATGGCAGATATCTCCACAGCCCAAATAGAGTGGCAGTAAATTATTAAAAGGGAAATGGTCGTTTTGTGAATGAAAAGTGTAATAAAAAACACCTTTTCATACCTTTCACAACAAAGAGGGCTTTAAAAGCTAATATCCTGCAGGGGTAGACGGGTTCACTTTGAAATAAAAGGGCTGTTAAACCAGCCCGCAAAGTCTTGGCCACTGGGCAACATTAGTGTTGTATTCCGTGGAAAAGATGTCATTATTTCATATTAGCTTAGAGGGGATACAAGTGTATAAAAGTAAAAAAAAAAAAAAAAAGAAGAAATTGAGGTCTACTGGTGTCATGACTTTTCTTTGCAATAGGTGACACATGTTGACTTGTAGAAATGGTCTGATAATTACAAAACCGCTCCCCCTTGTGGATAACCAGCATGATGTCTAATTGTAATGACAATGTGTGAAAAACCAGTTGCGTGATACATTTTGCACTTAAAAGTTCTAATCTAAGAGGTGGTCAGAGCTAGCCATGATCATGAGTAACACAATTAGAACAAACAATAAGTTAGTAAAAATGAGTTCTGCTACGCTGCTGGAAGCCAAACTCTTAGAGAAGTGCAAAACAGACAAAAGACAGATGTTTCCATTAATCGAGAAAGAAGGAATTAAAGTCTGAGGTTTGAAGACAATCAGGTATCTTGTATTTCTGATGGTAAACACTGACAATATAGCACTGTAAATCCCATGATCCTTAGAGTAGCATTCAAGAACTCAAAAGCTGTGGTGTCCCATAGGTAGAATGAGATCAAGGCTAAAACCTAAAGGAACTGAAGTGGACCAGACTAAACTGGACTGACCATCTCAGCTCTCGCGATTGTGTGCATGGTGGAGCACGACTGTTCCGAGTCAGAGGAGCTATTCCATAGTTCGTTTCAGGGATCACAGTTTGCTAACTTTCTATGCAGCCTTGGGAAGTCAGTGTCCCAACTTCTTTTATGAACACCGTTGTGACCCTACATCACAACGACCCGCATTACTCATTTTGATTTTTAGCAACCACACGCCAACTAGAAGCCTTCTGAATGGGGATGCCATTAAGAATTGGCATTCTTAATGGTCTAACGACGATACTCATAAAAAGTCCATGGATTAAGAAGCTGGCATTATTCATGTTGGATGACATTTTTATTTGGGTTGAGGATAAGAGGAACAAGGAAAAAAAGGGGGGGAGGGGTGATCAGTGGGTTGCAGCACATCACTAATGACTGACTAGAGCACATTATTTCTTCATTTCTCAGAGTTGTAAAAATATGGGAAACCTTAGCAAAATTAGGGCTGCTAATTTTGAATTTTTTCTGACCGATAGCCAACCCTTGTTGAACTATCATTAACCGTGGCCCAACAAGCAGCCAACTGAGGTTCAGTTCACCCATCCAGAAGGCTGGGATATAGTGTACGTTCTGTTGATAGCTGCCGTCTTCTACCAGTCTTGCAGCCATGTGTTGCATGCATTGCCATGGACATGCCGCCACTTTTCTGGAACCACGTGCGATCGACTCAAGTCCACAGCTGTTTGTGGCTGTCCGAGCCTGTCTCTTGTTGATACATTAAATCAATACAAACACTCAAAAGCTGCAGGTGACACTGAGTAAAGGAGTGTTTATC
The DNA here is from genome assembly GCA_013375575.1 of Percina caprodes. Taxonomy (NCBI): domain Eukaryota; kingdom Metazoa; phylum Chordata; class Actinopteri; order Perciformes; family Percidae; genus Percina; species Percina caprodes. The sequence continues at coordinate 140,112 of JABXJD010000056.1, read as the reverse complement.
AAATGCATGCTATAATCAAAATAGCCTATCCCAATCACAACATCGCCCATGTTTCGAATCGACTCCCTATTAACATAATTGTTCAGCATGTATTGTTTCCACTATATAATAAAATAAATTGTCTTTCCTAATGTCATGATAATATGCCACCCAGTCAATGAAAGTGCACTTGGTCCATGGATATCAAGTCATTGCTTGTGGCCTCAGTGTGGGATAGGTGATATTTTCATTTGACTTCTATAAATAATGTTCTGATTTGGTGGAAAATATAGAGCCTTTTTCCAATAACTGACCGAGGAACTGCCTCATTGCAACAGTATATCCTCAAATGACTGAGATGCTGTGGATTATTACAGGGGTAAAGAGGCACAAATTGAGTCATGATGGGAATTATTGCTGCAATATTACACTGCAATATTACACAATTAAGGAGGGAACCCTGGGCTCAGATGAGGGGTTGACATTTAAAAACTTGAGGGAGGACCCATTGCCTCTCCCAGTGGGGAGCCTTGGAGACCTCCTTGACTACTTAACGATCCTTATTCATCTTTACCTACTCACACACCGGGTCACAGACACACATACACAACACACTCAGACACACAGGTACACAGTTGATCAGTGATGCATTCCAACCTTTCTGTACATTGCATAGCACATCAATTATAGAACAAGTTTCATGCTGTGAATGGTGATAAAAGTATTCTATTCTGCTACACTCAGACCATCTACAGTTCCTGTTTTTCCAAACACACTCTCTCACACTCACATATTTTGTCTTCACATGAGTGGGACAGTTATACGTCATTGGTTTTGAGTGCAGGAAGATAAGTGGAGATGTGCAGCACTTTATTTCCATGTCAGGATCCCCTTTTTCCACTTGATTGGCCTTTCATCACACAGCATGTGGCTCAGACAATGAGGCAACAGGAAGCGAAAAGGAAGAATAGAATGCAATTGGATAGGAGATGAAGCACAAACATGAGACTTGACTGCTGATGATCTTTGATGAGGCATCTCCCGAGAAACAAAAGGGCAACTCAACCCATAACCTTGCTCTATTTTCAGCCACACCTCTATGTATATTACGCAGCATTTCCAACATATTCAGACGTGTGCATTCATGCACAATATGACAATGAAAGTGAAAATCCAAGGTGCCAACACCCTCACAGGCAAGAGGAGAAGAGACAGGAAGAGAGTTGGAAAACAACTCATTACTAGGTGCCTGTCATCCATCTCTCTTCATTTGTTTCCCAGAATGAGCCAAATCAGAAAAAAACTTCAGGTAGAAAAAGTCTCTCATCCTTCCTGTCTTTCATTTAGTCTACCTTTTCACTATGTTGAGGCTTCACTAGAAATCGATTTAGCAATTCTAAATCCTCACGTTCAGGTAATCTACTCTGATACCCAACTATGGCAGCCAAATGCCAAATGTTACAAGCTGTGCTCCTCCTACGTGTTTCCATGTGTCCAACTTTCTGTGTTAATAGTGTGAGGAGAAAAATCAAAATACAGAAAGTCGTGGGAGTGGGGGTGGCGGCTTATTATAACTCCCACTGGATGATGTTCAAAAGAGCTGCGCTCTGACACCCGATGTGCTTGGTTTGTTGCTCTCTGTTTTAATCTAGCCTAAAGATATATGTTTATCAAAGTGAATTTTCAGTGTCTCTTTTCAAGGCTTTGCAGAAGCTTTCAAATCTCCCAGAATTCAAAGGAGCAGGCCAGAACATGAACATGATGAGCACATCACCAGCTCAAACTCACCGAGAAGCAGCAACACAGAGCAACAGCAAATCACTACAGAAATGTGATGACTCTAGGTCTGTATATTGATATGAAGCCAATGTACAAGAGAGGCGTAGGAGGAAAAAAAAACACAGCTATCAGTTGTGGCAAAATGGTGTCTTGTGACGCTGCAAGTTCACATCTGCTAAAGTTTCACACAGCAGGTGGTCCTATAAAAAGACTGCAGACAGTGGAAGCTTGTTCTTTACAATACATTATAGTCAGGTGATGGCTTTGTTGTTGTGTTCTCTTGTAATTGTGAAAATAGATATATGGTACCCAGTGGTTAAATTGGGATTTGTTAAGTGTGTGTGTGTGTGTGTGTGTGTGTGTGTGTGTGTGTGTGTGTGTGTGTGTGTGTGTGTGTGTACCAGCAACCGGCTAGGTGTAAACCTATTTACATTGAAGACAATGTGCTAAGTTAAGTGTCCCCTTGTGAATAGAAGAGAAGAGCGTAGGCTTATGTGCCCCAGACAGCCCTGGCCCAATTTAACCCCTGATTGTACAGTACAACAAGTGGCAACACAATAACCTTAAAGCTGCATTAATGCATTATTGTTTTTTTCTTGAGCAAGCTGTGAGCACAACATTGTTCTCAGCTTATTAACGTGTTAGCGATAGCAAACGGTAAAGAGCATTTTTTCTCAACTTGTGTTTCTGGCCACATGACAAAAGTAAGTCTACTATCCTTTCAAATGTTAAGCTCTGTTTTCATCTACCAACTCTGAAGAAACAAATCCTTACCTGTCTGCTCTTTGGTGCTGGGCAGGTAGCATATGGTAGGGTTATCAGGGCTTAAAACAAGTAGCCTGCTGCAGCCGTGGTAACAATGGATCTACGGAGGGTGCTAAACAATTTTAAAAGTTTAAAAGCTCCACGGAGGAGGGAACTGCAGAGTATCTGAGGATTCATCACTACAAGTGACACATTTTACAACATAATAAGTTGTTTAAGCCATTATAATAAAATAAAAAATATTGATTAGAGCAGCTTTAAAAAAGGTACTCTAAGTGAGCTCACACGTTTTTTTAGGCTACTTTTTTTTTTCTTCCATACAACAAACATCTCACTATCCGCAAGACTGGCAGTCACCTGAACACACTGTAAAAAAAAAAAAAAAAAAAAAAGTGGCCTCTGTAGACAGCCCAGGCTCCACAAACGCAAAAAAACAAAAACAGGCCAACCTGGGCCATGAAAATATAACAAAAACAGTGTTCCAGTCTTCCAGCCAAAAACCAAATAGAAGGATTTCAGGTTGGGGGTTGGAGGGGTTAGTGCGCTGAAGCACAGAAGGGAGGTAGAGGTGCGAGCTAGTCTTGTTTTCTTTGAAAATACTGTCAAGAAGAAGTCACCCAACATCGCTTAGAGCACCTTCAAGTTTTCCAATTTTCTAGCTGCATCCCAGCCAAAGTTATTCTATATATACACATGTTAGAATTAAAAGCCTGGACCAAATATATTAATTCTGTTGCTGATTGCAAGAGTTACAGTTGGGATGCTTGGAAACGCCTCAGGATCCTTAAAGAAGTAGTGGAGGCAGAATTAGTCTGCACTGCTTTGCTGCTCCTCTGACCTAAATAAAAAAACAGGAGCGTAATTACGGTAACTGATGCCTTGCATTTTCAGCACCATGGACAGCGACAGCTGGTCCTGTGTACTAGGTACCTGGGACAGCTCCTGAGGGGAGGTAAGTCACAATGCAGGGGGTTTTGAAGCTTACAAAGACCCTAACCTCCATTTCCTTCAAGTGCAAGTGTACAGCCAACCTTTTCACCTGTGCATCTATGTGTTGTGTGTATGTGTCATACAAGTGTGGTCCACTGGTGTGTTTTTTATCTGTATTTCAGTCCTGTTTTCTCTTTGTCATCTGCAGCACAGCCCTAATTGTCATAATCAGGTCTTTGGAGAGGCTTTTAAGTCTTTAAATTTCCCAAGCTTAAATTGTGCAAACTCAGTTCTCTATCACAATTAACAAGATGTATGGATTGTTACTCAACATACAGTGGTGCTCAAAAGTTTACATACTTAAGTTGACTGCATGTTTTGGAAATTTATTTTAATACCTAAATTTGTAAAACAATGACACCAATTTTCCATGTTCTTATTTAAAATTCATAAGGTAGAGGCAGGCTATTGTTATTTCCATTCTTATGCTGATAAATTGGCCTTTAGAATTAAAATAGCCCCACATCATCACATACTCTTCACCATGCTTAGAGATAGGCATGGGATACTTTCTATAAAATCATCTCTCAATGCAAATCAAACCAGGTATTAGTCTAACTGAAATAAAACCATGCCTATCTCTAAGCATGGTGAAGAGTATGTGATGATGTGGGGCTATTTTAATTCTTCAGGATGCATCTGATTTTATTTCATGTTTTATTTAGTCAACTTAAGCATGTTGTATACTGTATGCAGCATTTGAACATGCCACTTTGGTGCTTTGCACTTATGCTTACTACAACAACTTAGATATTACAATGAAACACTTGAGATATATTTTGATTCTTGCAACTTTCTGTCTTTTTTTTATAGATTTTATTCAAATAAGTTTCTTCATGTTTGTGTTGAGATTTCTTTAGAAGAAATAAACAATATTTACTTTCAAAAAGTTTTATTTTACAACTAGGCCTAGATAATTAGTCAAATCTTTTCACCAGTGGTTGAACAACACCACAGTATACAGTGCACAGTATTTGTAGAGTTCCCAGGTGGTTCCCTGCTTTGTTTGATTAATTATTATTTCTTGATTTTGTACTTATAATCTGTAATGAGATTCACGTGTGTGGAAATATCTTCAGGCTCTTTCCTTGACACACGGTCTCTAGTAACAAAAGTAGAGTTGCAAATGCTCAATATTTGTATTAACTAATGCTTAACTAATGCTGATAGAGTATAATTTGCTAACAGGCTGTTATAATGGAATATAACATCCAGGAACAAAAGCATTAATTCCGAAAATATACATAACTGATGCTTGAAACCTTATTTTGGCATCTGTTAATGCAGAAAATGGAGCTATGGATGTATACTAAGAACTGGATACAGCAGTGGAGGCGGCGTACCATTAATTCCTATGAGAGTTACTTAGTTGCGCATGAAGCCAAAAAACATTCAACTGTCGCGTGTAAAAATACCCAGATGATAAGCACTGCTTCCACACTAAGGGGCCCGTAGAGAGCAGGCACCAGTAGCGGTTTTTGGCACCGGCGACACGGACAGCTGCCTGGGGCGGCATTTTTTTCATGACACATGGCACAAGCACAAAAAAAAAAAAAGAAATCCTCAAAGTGGTTTTTACTGTATCATCTATCATTTCACTGTGTGGGGAATTGGCAAATTGGCGCCCCTGCTTGCTGAGAAGGTACAGTGCACAGGGAAGCTGTGGAGAAGGGGAAAGGGGGAGTTGGGGACAGTTCACCTCTGGGTCAAATGGGTCGACTTGCTGGGCATAGGCACCAATATTGTGGGTGCTTCATCCATACTGAGCACCCATGAAGCTAATCGCGGTTAAGTGTCAGTTAAACGTTTCATCTCCAATCCTATCCTAAGTTGAAAGACAAACTACTTTACGACTTTATTATTGAGTTGATAGACGTGTTTGTTTGTGTCGCTGTCTGAAATGCAAACACTACATTCTTTTTATTATTAAAGGCTGTGTGCCCGTAAGCACCCACGGAGTAATTAATTTTTACGGTCCAGACAAGGGGGGGGGAACGGGGGACCATGAGCCTCCATGAGCTTATCATTTTTATGCATGATAAGGATCTATCAGAGGTCTACCCCAACTTTTAGACTGCTCTCAGGATTGCACTTGGCTCAAGCAGAGAGGGGCTTTTCAAAACTAAAGTTGATCATGTAATACCTGAGTTCACTGGCCTTTTCGTCAGTATCAATCATTTAATAGGGGAGCAGATTTCATACGATAACATCATTGATGATTATGCATGAAGGAAGGCCAGAAAGGTTAGGTTTTAATTGGTGTTTTTCTGTTCTTAGTCTAATAAGATGCTCTTCAGTGTTTTCACATTTGTGTGATGGATTTGTGTTATTTAGAATATTTCTTCTATATTTTACAAGCATATTATTCTATATTATTGTTGCTCTCTGCTCTTGTTACTTTTTTATATCTATTGGTATATATTGGCACATTTATAATATAAGTAAAGATAAAATTAGGTTTTCCAATGCACAAATCCTTCATTAGAACATTTAAAAAAAACACGTTTTAAAAAAGGTGCACAATGTCCACCTTTTCAACATTTTCAAAAACAATTAACACAATTTTTCACTAAATATGACAGTATAAGTTAATAGAACTTAAAATAAATATACACTGTAATATAGTAATTCTGCAATTTTGAGTGCTTTTTTTTGTTCGTTTTTATTTCCCCAAAGGGGGTGTCACCCTGGGTGTAATTTCTGCCGGCCGGTTACTTCAGGTTTATCACTCACCTAGACTTGATGCTAAAAGAAAATCATGTGACAGACCGGGAGTTGTAATTCCACTGTTTGGCTGCTATGTTCAATTTGCTTCAAAGCCCAGCACACTTTCTGGGTGTCTGACAGAGAGCAAGCCGTACCCAGCATGCCGTTTGGTAGTGAAACAGTTAATAGGGGTCTCAATACACTGCGTGTGTACATATGTCCTGTAGATCTCAAGAGCTTTCACTCAACACCGCACTTATTTGGGTCCTCAGCAATACACCAGCCAACTGTGAAGTCGATTAGATAGACGGTTGTCATGAAAACCAAAGGACAGACATACAGGGACAAAGACTCCTTCCATTTTAGTTAGATTTCATCTTTATGAATGTCACTTTTCCACAAGATTCAATATGTGGTTGGAAGGTTTGCTGTACCGAAGGCCAGGTTGTCTGTGGTTTCTCTGAGGTTTTTTAACCCGCCTTTTCCTCAGAGCATGAAATGTCACAGGGAACACGTCGACACATTGAACACTATGCTGTTAATAATTTACTGCTCGTGGCATATAGACACAATGAGAAAAAGCTGGATTACTACATGTTCTTTGTACATCAGGTTATTGCATAGGATGTATTAAATTCTGTGGAAGTTGGTCATACGAATAATCACTGTTTTAAAGAAAGTCTAAGATTAAACAAGCATCTACTCCATTATTACTATTCTGCAATTCTGAAAAGCTGAAAAATGTAGTCCAAATAAATAGAGGGTGTATTTCCTTTTCAGCAAGAGTTTTATCTGCAATCGTTTCTCAAAAGAATCATATGTCTTACAATTCTACATTAATTCTAGGACTACTCTCACAGAAAGAGTCTTTGGAACATAAAATCTTTACTACTGTGAGTCCATTCAGCTTTACAGACACCCCACATAGCTAATCAACAATCCCAGATACATCATTTCCAATGTGCAACATTTTCACTCACTTTGACCACTACTTTGTTATTACTAAACATTGTGCCAAAATATGAACAATAATGTTGCCATCAGTGGAGAATTTGAAAGCTAACCACAGCTAAAGAATAACGTTGTGTGAAACAGGTGATTTTACATCATGACTCAATATATTGTAAATGCAGATTGCAGGGTACAAGCAGCAGAAATGGAGCTGGTTGATGTGGCTCGGGAAAGGGAAGTTTGGGGTCCCCTGCTGCTGCCCCGCGACCTGATACCACATAAGCGGTCAAAGGTGGATGGATGGATGGATGGATGGATGGATGGATGGATGGATGGATGGATGAGCAACAAAATAGGCAGAGGAAAGATTACCACGTTTATTCATGTTGGTTTTGAGAGGTATTCATCTCCACATACCGAAGTAGTCTTGCATTGCCAGACCTTCTTTCACAGTGCTGTGAATGGGGGTCTGGCTACATTCCAGGATGGGAAAAAAAAGAAAAAAAGAAAAGAAAAAAGTGTTCTGGTTTATTGGCATTTCTTGAAACCAATCACAATCGTGTTGGGCAGCGCAAAGTGCCAGAAGCAATAACATTGCCTCTGCAAAAGTTGTTTTAGTCTGGCAACAGAAAACTCAGATTGGACAGATAGTCTAGCTAGCTGTGTGGATTTACCCTGCAGAGATCTGAGGAGCAGTTAACCATAGTCCTCATTGATCCACCAGAGTTTAGAACGCCAACACAAAGAAAGCCGAAGGTGAAGGACATCCGGCGGATCTTCCTGCTGCACCGGAGCAATTCCAGAAGTGGAACATCGTTGATATAGACTTAAGGCCGAGGGACCGCAGCATTCGCTCTTACCTGGGGTCTAACAAACCCTAAAGTTTTAATCGTAAAAACAGACATTTTTCTCTCTGCCTGAGGAGAAAAGGCTGTACTCGTGCTGTTTATTTGGTTGCCTTTACTTTGAGTGATGATGTCCTGTCACTGATCCAGTTGATCACCCTCAAAAGGGGAGAGCGAGCGGATGACTGTTTGCTGGAGATCAGTGGAGCAGACTACTATGACTTATCAAAATGCTGAAGGAGAGGCGGCTACAATTTTGTAATGGCAGTGCGCCACTGCTAAATATATAAATATATATATATATATATATATATATATATATATATATATATATATATATATATATATATAAGTTCGGAGAAGACATGGAGAAGGACTTTCAGGCGGCACCAAGGTCTGGAAAACCGTTCACCACCTCAGGAGGGGGAAACGGGGAATCATCCAAGCTGTGTACAGTAAGGATGGGACGTTGTTGACCTCAACTGGGGAGGTAATAGAGCGGTGGATGGAGCACTTTGAGGAACTCCTAAATCCAGCTGACATGCCCTCTGTGGTGGAGGTCGCTGAGGTAGTCAAACAACTCCACAGCGGCAAAGCCCCAGGGATTGATGAGATCCGTCCAGAAATGCTGAAAGCTCTGGGTGTGGAGGGGCTGTCTTTGTTGACACGCCTCTTTAACATTGCATGGAAGTCTGGGACAGTGCCTAAGGAGTGGCAGACCGGGATGGTGGTTCCCCTCTTCAAAAAGGGGGACCAGAGGGTGTGTGCCAATTACAGGGGTATCACACTTCTCAGCCTCCCTGGTAAAGCCTACTCCAAGGTGCTGGAAAGGAGGGTTTGGCCGATACTCGAACCTCGGATTGAAGAGGAACAATGCGGTTTCCGTCCTGGTCGTGGAACAGAACGGATCAGATCTTTACTATTGCAAGGATCTTAGAGGGGGCCTGGGAGTATTCCCAACCAGTCTACATGTGTTTTGTGGATCTGGAGAAGGCGTATGACCGGGTCCCCCGGAAGAAACTGTGGGAGGTGCTGCGGGAGTATGGGGTGAGGGGATCCCTTCTCAGGGCCATCCAATCCCTGTATGACCAAAGCAAGAGCTGTGTCCGGGTTCTCGGCAGTAAGTCGGACTTGTTCCAGGTGAGGGTTGGCCTCCGCCAGGGCTGCACTTTGTCACCAATCCTGTTCATAATATTTTGGACAGGATATCGAGGCGTAGTCGGGGTGGCGAGGGGTTGCAGTTCGGTGGGCTCAGGATCTCATCGCTGCTTTTTGCAGATGATGTGGTCCTGATGGCATCATCGGCCTGTGACCTCCAGCACTCACTGGATCGGTTCCCAGCTGAGTGTGAAGCGGCTGGAATGGGGATCAGCACCTCTAAATCTGAGGCCATGGTTCTCAGCAGGAAACCGATGGAGTGCTTTCTTCGGGTAGGGAGTGAGTCCTTACCCCAAGTGAAGGAGTTTAAATACCTTGGGGTCTTGTTCGCGAGTGAGGGGACCATGGAGCGTGAGATTGGTCGGAGAATCAGGGCAGCCGGTGCGGTATTACATTCTGTTTATCGCACCGTTGTGACGAAAAGAGAGCTGAGCCAGAAGGCAAAGCTTTCGATCTACCGGGCAATTTTTGTTCCTACCCTCACCTATGGTCATGAAGGCTGGGTCATGACCGAAAGAACGAGATCCAGGGTACAAGCGGCCGAAATGGGTTTCCTCAGGAGGGTGGCTGGCGTCTCCCTTAGAGATAGGGTGAGAAGCTCAGTCATCCGAGAGGAGCTCGGAGTAGAGCTGCTGCTCCTTCGCGTCGAAAGGAGCCAGTTGAGGTGGTTCGGGCATCTGGTAAGGATGCCTCCTGGGTGCCTCCCTAGGGAGGTGTTCCAGGCACGTCCAGCTGGGAGGAGGCCTCAGGGAAGACCCAGGACTAGGTGGAGGGATTATATCTCCAACCTGGCCTGGGAACGCCTCGGGATCCCCCAGTCGGAGCTAGTTGATGTGGCCCGCGAAAGGTTTCCGCGACCCGATAACGGATAAGCGGTCGAAGATGGATGGATGGACTGATGTTAGAGAAACTGCAACCAATTTTTGAGAACATCAAAAGTACAATGTACAGTAGTAAATACAGTTAAAATGGTTTACGCATAAAGAGTGCCACTAACACTGAACAGGATTTGCAGTTTCGGAGCCGAGTGGTGCGGGAACCTCATATTGTGTTGCTCCAACCACTTGATCCACAGACAAAACAAATCAGTAAGGAGCTGCCATAGCAACAGGGAATCAACTCTTCCTCGCGTTGCCTTCGAGACCACAATAGAAAGATGAGGAAGAGGTGAAACTTAAAAAAAGAAGAGGGAGCATGGAGGGGACATTTTAAGGAGAAAGTTCTAATTGCCACATTTGTTTGAGAAAGAAAATTTTAGAGCACTAATAAAAGATTTTTAAAAAAAGTTGCAGTTGCATGTACACTCAAGGGAGGAGGAGCAGAGAATAGGAAGATATGAAAAATGAAGTCAAGAAGTCTGTTAGAAAGGCCATGAGGTGAAAAGACAAGCAGGAGTTGAAAGGACAAATGGCTATCGTGCGTAGTATTTGCTCCTCACGGGAAATGATAACGAAGCAAGATGCTATCTAATTATATATCGCTTACCAAATCGATTTGAGACAAATACAACAGCAAGTGCAACAGGCGAGAAATCTATTCTCAGCATGGCGCAGAGCGTAAAGGAATCACACAGTAAAATTGAAATCATCAATGACCGTCAGTGAGAGTGGAGGGTGGGGTGGCTACTGGCAGCGCAATGGTGATCAGAGTCTTATCCGCACATCTGCTATACACCAATCTTGTGCAGAAACCTGGAAGCACTCCCAGTCCCTTAGATTGAGAGAATTTGAGCGTAGTGGCAAAACAAAACCACAGGTATTCCATTATCTCACTGCAAGTTTCTCAGCAATCTACTTTATTTGGAAGTGTAAAAGACTAAAAGAAATAAGCAACTAGATTTTTTTATACTGTGGAAATACATGTGAAAAAAAAATCTTCAGGCTTTGTCCTTGACACAACAAGTTTCTTATATACTGTATAGCGAGTGAGTGAAATGATTGCAAATAAAAGATATATCTTATGATTATCAGAAAATAAGAGAATAGCAAATGGTAAAAAAAAAAAGAATCTGTTCAGTCCACAAAAACAAAGCCTCCACAAACAGAAAGAAATGTTTCTTTTGTAAAAAGTGAATTCGCAGTGGACCCCATCAACCTGACAGGCCTGTTGACGAGTATTAAAATATACAATACTGGGCTAAGGATACATCTGCTTCAGAAAATCCCCAAGATTTTCTGTTTAGGTTAATCAGTTGCATGTGCCAAACATGTATCAAACATGAAGTGCAGTTTCTCCCCTAAGCTTTATTAAGAAGCCACCGTGAGCTGCCGCAGCTGCCTGTGTGCCGACTTTGATGTTTTATTCATTTTCTTGGTAGCTTGTAAATGTGTCTTCTTGATAACTATGGAACATGACCCCTGTGTCTCATGGTGCAGAAGCATATGAAATGGAAAGGTAGAGCCAAGCAGTGGCTAGGTAGCTTTTACACAGTGTGTAGGTTTCTGTTTTTTACTTGCCTGTTTTACAGAATGGCTCTGATTGCTATTGTCTTTACATAAGCTCATACACTGGTAGACACCATGGTAAAGAAGTGGGGAAAAATGGGGGAGAGAGAAAAATTCTTTTGTGAAATTGTATTTTGTGTAATCACAGCTGTACAGTATACAAGTCTTTCATCTTGAATGTGCATTGTCTGTGGCCCAACAGCAACATATGGAAAAATCAAGCTGGTGTGTCATTTTTACTATACTCATTATGGAACATGTTCAAGACTATACTTTAGTGTCTTATTGTCTCCCAGTGCTTATTTCAAGCACTGTTTTGACAAAACTGAATCAAATTGTTTCAAATGAATATGACACCATACAGGCCATGATGCATTGCACTGACAGCTACTGTCACTGGCAGCTAATGTCCCGCAATATCCTGAGGCCACACACGCCATCCATGACATGAAAAACACAAGCAGTGAAAAAACTGAATCAACTACAGTACAAACAACAATCAGAGATTAGATTAGACTGTGTAAAGGCTTGCAGAAATGTCCCTGGGTCAAATCCAGCCTCTAAAAGCCAATATAAAAACACCTTTAAGCAAAGAACCTAACCTTCAGTTTGCTGAGAACATCTGCAGACTCCATGCTATTAAAGCACAAGAACTGAACGAAAAGTAGACATGGCTGGCATGGCCTCTAAGCAAATGTCCTAATATGCCCAGGCATGTCATTTAATTAATAAAAAAAAAAAAAAAAAAAAGTGTAAAATGGGGAAGGCATTGAAGATTCACTAAACCTGCCTTGGTAATTGCTGTCTTCAGTTCCCAGAAACTGTGGAGTGATCAGTCTGTCTTTGAAGATAGGTTTGTTTTACCAAGAGACTTTCTGTCTGCCCACTGAAATGACATTGAGCAGTAATTCCGCCAGTAATTCTTCCGCCAGCTGTAATCACTGCCTGCCTACATGACATAAACTTGTGGATGACACAAAACTACCTGAAGCTGAATAACAGTAAGAGTGAGCTACTAGTTGCTGGCTCCAAATCAGCTCTTACTAAGATGGAACCTTTCACCCTTTCTGTAGCTGGCAGCACAGAAACCAGGTCAAGAGCCTTGGTGTCATACTGGACATTACACCCTCATTTAGTGCACACATAAACAGTATGTCTCAAAGTGCCTTTTTCCATCCAAGGAACATTGGCACAGCTTTGCCTAGCGCTCACCCAGCAGAGTGGAGAAGTCCTTGTCAATGCATATGTGACATCCTGCCTTGACCACTGTAATTCCATGTTGTCTGGAATCCCTAATAAGCTACTCCACCGGCACCAACTCATCCAGAATTCTGCAGCGAGGATTATAACATGCTCCAAATCCACTGGCCATGTAACACCATTGCTTATGCAACTGCACTGGCTTCCTGTTGCCTACAGAATAAGTTTCAAAGTCCTGTCCCTGGCATGCGAGGCCCTACACAATTATACCCCCACCTACCTCACTGAACTCCTGGAAGTTTACCCCCTGCCCGCTCACTGAGATCCTCCTCAGCAGGCCTACTGCATCTTCTTAGTGTGAACCTCAACATCCTGGGAAGAGAGGGCTTTCAGCTACACCACCCCCAAGCTGTGGAATTCATTACCAGACCACATTACAGACTTAAAATATATATCTTCAAGATGGCCTATGGACTGACTTTTATTTACTTTTATACTGACTATAGTTTTAACAATGTTTGATGACTGTGTTGGAAGTAACCTTCATGAAAAAAAAAATATATTATTAATTAGGAGCACATTAACATAAAATTCTGTGAGTATTCATAGAGGAGGTGTTGGTGGTTGTAAGAGAAAGACCAGCAAGAGACAAGGAAGAAGTATAGATTGAGGTAAACAGTGAAAGTGATGAAAGAGGTGATGGGTAAGAGACACAGCGAGGAGGTAAAAGATGGAGGGGAAAAAAGAGCCGACGCTGACAGCAGACTGCTGACGATGAAAAGCTGTGTTCAGGGGTAAGCGTGGACCCGTTAATGAAAGGGAAACGGCAGCATGCGTTCCCATCGTTAGCCCTCATTAGCCCCGTCTCTGGGGGGTGAACGCACTGAGGAGGCGTCTAGATGGAGGGAGACGCACCGCAGATGGAAAGGAGGCGTGGAATTGAAGGAAAACAAAAGAGGGTGGGGGGTATTAGAACCTTGTTGTTCTGAATGTGTGTATGTAAAGAACATTTGAACTTATTCCCACATGCATCAGTGTGCATGAATATCTAGCTGCTTTGAGATATATATATATATATATATATATATATATATATATATATATATATATAAACAAACAAGATATTATATATGTGTTTGAGACCTCCTGGTACAGTAGTGTGACTAATTATCTGCTGAAACACTGTATTAGTTGCATGATTACCAAGCTCCTCTATAGCTAATTGCATAGCCTGCTCTTGCCTGACCTCTGCCAGCATGATACATTACTCTACTTCTCCATCTCCCACTCCTTCGTCCCTCGCCATCACCCCCACTCGTCTTTTTCATCTTTTTAAAAGTTAACTTCATCTCCCTTCACGTCAACGACCTTTTTATACCTTAACTTAACTACCCATAAAATATGACTATAAAACATATAAATAGGAACATTTTACCCCTGAAGTCAAAATCAGCATAACCCACTACCCCAGTTAATTAAATGAAATGTGTAGAGCGTCTGCTACCTGTTTAGTTGCGGTCTCATTATTTAAACCAAAATCTACTCCATCAACACACGATTTTAAGCCAACCAGCGATATGCATATACAAATGGTATTAAAAGTAATTTTCCTATATTACCATTTGTTTAGTGAATTATCACTGATGAAGATGCTTTGGTCTTCTCATGAAGCATAAAATGCAATTCAAGCAAAGGATTCAAAAAGGTTATTTATTCGTAGCTGACTGCAACAACAAAACTGAAGCATTTCCAGTCCTTTTAATCCATCATAGAAAATTTGTTTTTCAAAGATTATTTCATTTGCCAAGCAAGTTTTCCTGCACTGGCTTGTCTTGGCTGGTGTAAAACATGGAAAAATACAAGTGTTGGGTGGACAAAATTCCTCTGACAGACACCTTGGATGGTAAAGATGCAAGCAGCAATAATAAGAATAAGAGTAATAATAAAGCTAGCACCCTCTTTTTATTCTGCCGTCCTTCAACTTGCTTCGATATGTTTCATGTTTGATAAGGTTAAAAGACAAGTGTAAGACGTATTGATGTCACCTTTCAAACTCATTCAGGATCAGACAGGAGGAGAAAAAAGAAACTGTAACACACTTTGTTTAGAGTGAGACTGATGTTTGCTGGAAGGGTTGATGTGAAGATTGGCCCTGCCTCTATTCACTGATATATACACTGGTCCATACGTACTGCCCTAATGGTTGCCTAATGTTATTTACTTCAGATCAAAGTGCAACGCTCGCTAAACGTGAGGTGAATTGCGTTGAAGTATTGGTAATGGCTGTTTGACCTGAACCCTTCAGCAGGAAGAAAAAAGGACCTCCACGATAAGTGAGCACTTCTGGAACTGGTAGATTGCCAGCTAAGTATCTCAATGTGCACTGGCAAAGTTCATTAAACAAGCTCATCGCCACTCTACATACAGGACAAGTACCCCACTGTAGCAATATAGAACAATAAACCATGACAATATATAGCACCAGATAGACACACTGTCAATGTACCTGTAGTAAATGATGTGCAAGTATTTTTTTACAATACTTCCAGTTTATATTGATTGAGTCACTGTAATGTTTCCAACATGGTGCCAAATTTAAGACCTCCACAGCTGTTCTCCTACCTGTGTATGGTCACACAACTGTCTACTTACAAGTGTTATTCTTATATCTAATTATAGACAGTATCTAAAAGCCACCAAATGCCTTTTCAAGACATCTTACTTCAAGATATTACTACAGATTAAGCATAGCGTTAGTTAGCTTTCGAGTCCTAGTGGCCATTGGAAGTATACAGTAAGCCTCTAAATGATTGAGGTGCAGAATGTTTTCAAAATGTTGCACACTTATCAATGCTTTATCCAATTTGGAAACCTTAAATACACCTTGTGAATCTGACAAACAGGTACAAACGCCAGTGGTTTTCCCTACACCAAACATGTAGACTTCAGCATCAAACTGAACTGCCAGGACATCCCGTGCCAATCAACCCTGTGTGTCGTAAAGAAAAAAAGGCCATAATGCTAGTTTCAAAAACATCATGAGTTGAAAGCTTTTGAGGAAGAATGCAAATGCCCCGACATATGAGGAGAAATAATCATTGGATTTACTATATGGGGTGATATTTCCTCAGTGATAACTAAATTATATATTTGTACATTTAGTATATGCCCTATTGAAGTTACAATAATGTACATTGCCTTTTTTGACATAATTCTCACATTTTCAACCATTACTGTCAAGCACAAAGTAGCTTCAGCTCAGGAAACTCTCAAAGCTCACCAAGAACTCTTTGCATGAAACCTATTATACTGATAAAAAAATATATTACCGTGTATACAGGCCAATTGACACAAAATGGCAGTTGCACCCTGCACAGTTACTGGTTGTTCTTTGTTACAAACAGGGGTTTCAGCTCACAGAAAGACAAATCTTAACTCTAACTCATTCAAACATTGTAAAAACACTAGACACTATTAACATGTTAGCCTTATTACAGCCAAAACAACAATGTGTCATATCAACAACATACCAGAACACCGGGAGAAATTATCATGAAAGCATGTTGATGTTATGTAATGACTGTAATATATGTTGGGATCCCCTCGAAAAACGAGATGATACATCTAAAAAAGCGGTTTATCCTAATAAATACATTTAAACACACAAGGTGAAGTCTCCTCAATGAGAACTTCACTCAAATAAGGAATGTATTGCAATCTTAAGTCATAAATATGGGGGGAGAACGAGGAATTCGATCCCAGGCTAGCAAATTAAGATCACTTTGCACATCAAATAAAAAGAAATTAAAAAAAGAAACTTATTGGATGGTCATAGTTTGTTGTTATGAATCCTTACTCATGAATGTATGTTATTTTTAACCTAATTATAGAACATGAATTTACCATGTTTGTTTAACTCGAGTGTATTATCGCTCGGTATTGCCAGACCCATCTCCACAGCGCTGTGGAGTAAGGTCTGGATTCATTCAGTCTTGGATAGGAGAAGAAAAAAATGCTCTGGGTTGTTTCCATTTCTTTAAATCAATCGCAATATTCTTTGGCGAATACAATATTAAGAGGTGAACAGTGACAGCCTGGTGTGTGTGTGAATGGGTTTTCTTTTATTTCCACAGTGTGTGGACACGCCCCCTCCTGCCGTTTCTCTCTCCTCACCTGACACCAAGTCCTCATCAGCGCAACTGCAACTCATCTGCTCATCATCCACCTATAAAGACCTCTCCTTGCTGGATTGTTAGCTTGCCACCAATATGCGTTTCCTCCAGCCTATACATGAAGTATTTCTAATCTTGTTTTGTCAAGTCGCTAATATGTCTCTTCCGTGTCCCTAGAAATACTTACCTTCAGAATCTTCTGCCAGTTCAGCCTTCCTTCGGACCCAGCACCTTCTCTGCCAACCCAGCTTTCTCCAGAACCAGTCCCTCCATAGTCTGTTCTGCCATCACCGGACCAATCACCACTACTACTGCCAACCCCAGCCTGCTTCGGACCCAAAATCCCTCACTACCAACTCACTCTCACTGTCCAATAAACAGATTTTTTGCACCAAATTACAGTTTCTGCACCCGAGTTCTGTCCCCAACTGTGACATTATTCACGTAATACAGTAACATTAGCTATTTAAATTAGCTGGACACATGGTTAAATGTAATTTGCAAGTGCGTGATGTCAGGCAATTATCCTATAAATGTACTTTGGTTGATTCAGACTATATTTTATCTGGTCACAAGAGCAGTTAGCTGTAATATTTTACACTATTATTACAGTAAATTAAGGTGACAGGCCTACACTTTACCGGTGTTGGTACCTGATCTGTGCACGATCCGTGTTCGCTCATGTGCAGACTATAATCCTGTTTTACGCCACCGCTGTTCTCCGTTGTATGCCCCCACGGTGACTGACAAAGCAGAGTAAAGTCAGCCATAGTTTTTTAAAACACACCTCCAACTTGTTTAACGTACAAAGAGAAAATAAAGGAAACAGTATATTTAGGGAGGGGTCTGTGTTAAATGAATACCAACATTCTGTTGTGTTTTTTGCCCCCAATAACACAGGCTATTTTGAAAATTATGAAGGCTAACTTTAGTTGGTTGAAAAAGCCAAGGACGAATGCCAATTATAGCCTACAGAAGACTACCTGACATTCAATTAACTGTAGGCTAGGACACTAGTCTACAATGCAACACAACGTAACATAATATAATATTCAGTTTTGTTTTTAATCCACTGAATATGTTTGATTCAGTGACTTGAGTACGTATATATGTTACTATGTTTTGTCATATGTTCTTCATATGAAAATGTTCTTCTTTGAACAGTTATCTGTGCTTTACTTAACGACGATTTGTCAAAAGGGGCGGCTCATGGGTGACAACCAACATCTTGCACATGCGCATGACGACTCATGCAGGCAGCACAGATCAGGTACCGACAACCACCATTAGAATAGGCTTAGGATTTTTATTTGAGGCACTGCTTGAGATTCAACCTTGGAAACATAAGATTAGTTTTCATTGGTGTCTCCTTTCCGTTATGAAAATGTTAGCACCCTGTGGTG
Organism: Percina caprodes; assembly: GCA_013375575.1. Classification (NCBI taxonomy): domain Eukaryota; kingdom Metazoa; phylum Chordata; class Actinopteri; order Perciformes; family Percidae; genus Percina; species Percina caprodes. The sequence continues at coordinate 121,720 of JABXJD010000056.1, read as the reverse complement.
GTGATTGCTTTCATTTTAAAAGGGCTGATTTGATTAGCTGTGATTGATGCCAGCCCCTAAAACACCTACAGACACTTAAGTCAACCTCTTCTTAACTTCAGTACCCCAGTGACACATGGTCACATTGTTACCAAAAATTTGCCTGAATCTGCACTTTGATTGGCAAAAAAGGCCAAACCCTTTTTAACAAGATCACTCCATCCAGTCATCGAATCACGACTGCTTTCTCATGGGTGCTAATTAAATTGGTAGCCATTTAGAGAGACAGTTTATGTGATCAGCAATTTCTGTGGTCCACTTCCTAAACTGCAAACAGATAAAGAAAGGGCTCTTCTTTACCTCTTCCCATTTGACTCAGTCTGCCAATCTTTTTCTTCCTTAAAGCTCTTTTCCCCTTCACAAGCTTAGTGGCTTTGGCTGCAGCTCTGTGTGATTTTATCACGTAAGAAGAGTAGAGATTTTCATCTTCTAGTTTTCTAAGGTCTCAGATATAACAAGGTAGGAAGTAAAGGAGCGAGAGCGTCACAGAGAGACAGGTAGTGACAGAAATGAGGAAAAGGCAAATGAGATGTGGATACTGAGGAGTGGGGAAAAAGACACGAGGATGGGTCAGAAATGGACTTGGTGTGAGGGCTACATCTACTTGGAGAACACAATTAGCATGTGGTGTGGTGTATGTGAACAAGGTTATGGAAGGGAGACAAGTAGGAAAGAGAGAAAGAGGGTGGGGATAAATGAGAAATCCCTGCAAGTACGTAAAGCCACCAGGGAGCATCGCCTGGAGGAGAGAGGATAAAAAAAGAAGGTGATTGACATTCACTTTAATCCACAACTCACCACATGTCATCCAATTTTTACACCTAAAACATGAGAAAGAGCTATAGAGTAGCAGGCACACAATGAAAAAGGACAGCAGGGAGCAGCACAAGAAAGAGGGGGGGAGAAAATGACAGAGGGAGACTTAGTTCTACAGACTGGCTGACATGCAGAGAGCAATTGCAGGCAAATAGAGAAATTTGAGACTTTTTGGGATTTGAGGCAGCACGCAGGAGATGAGAGATGTAAGAAAAATAGCATGAACTGAGAAACAACAAAAAGTTGCAAACAAGAGGTGTGGGAATAAGTCACTTAAGTGCAGGGTGAACAAAAAAAGAACAAACTAGTGGTTACAGTGCTGTTAAAGAGCAGAACAGCCCTTTGTGCACAGTACAGCAATTATGCTGCAGCTAATGATGCTAACGCTATCTGAACAACTCCATTGTGTTTAATTTAGGAAACAAGAGCAAATAGAAGGCGTCGTGCTGATGCTGTGGACAAGCCACCAAGGAAAACAAAGAAGAGGGACGACCACACATGAATGGCTCATCTCAAAGAGCGAGAAATTGAAGCGATGTTCCAGGTTAACACTGAGGGTTTATCCAAGTCAACCATCACAGACTTTCATCAGCGATTGATAGCAAAAGTGCTGCAACGTCCAGGCTTCGGAGTTCACTTATTGTTTAGGCAAACTACATACTCATAAATACCATACAAGCAGTCCACTTCATGCGATAGTAAACAGGGCACTATCACTAATGGTCATTAAAGTTTTACCTTAACTTTAACCCATACTATACAGTTCCACATATGGCCTCACCATCAATTTTTCATGGAGTATGATGTTTGCTCTCCAACGCTCTTTGCTCTTATATAGTCGGAAAAACTAACAGCTGAAACTGTAAGAAGTAGTTACCTGTAAACGTCTTTGTTAAAAGGTACGTGTGTGCTGTAATTGAGATGTTGATTTTCTTTTTTCCCCTCTCCTTTGAGTCATTTTCAAATTAGGTGAAGAGTAACTTTGAAGGATTATTGTATTATCTTCTGGCTGAATGAGCTGGGTTAGTTTACAGTGCAAACACTGTTGTCTCTTTCTCTCACCTCACTCCTTCGCTTATGACCCTTGTTGCAGAAGCTTTTTCTCTAATTAAAAGAGGAGTGGAGCTGCCAAGCAACTGACCACTGAGCTTTCTAAGCACATACACTAACACTCACAGGGACACACCTTCAAACTAATCTATTTCCAGAACATGTCGCCCCTGACAAATCACTCCACCCGACCTGTCTGCATACCCTATGTGCACTGTATCCCCTATGGAGAAGACTGATAAGAGTTGAATTCCATCATGGCTTCTTCCTTGCCTCAGGCAGCGCAGAGACCGTGCCGTTTTATCTTGTTAGCAAGCTAGCTCTATCTACTGTACAGTACTTTATGTACATAAGATTTAAAGATATGCAAAGTGGATGCGGAGGTGTCAATGTCTAAGGAGCAGAAAACAAAAAGCCAAACAAAAATAATTATTTTATTGAATAAAATCTTCTTGGAGAAGGATTGAAGAATGTTTGTTGACTGAAAATCACATCAAGCATGTACAAAATAATCTGACCACAATAACCACATCTGTAGGATCCTTGTTAGAATACTTGTTCATGTCAAATGAAAATCTCCAATGGCTCCAATATCAGCATTGACCAAAAATGGTGTGTGTGTGTGTGTGTGTATATGTATATATATATATATATATATATATATATATATATATATATATATATATATAAAATACCTGGGGGTGCCACAGGCTAACGGAAACCATGAGGAGGCAGCAAGGAAGACCGCCACAGCCAAATATCTACAAAGAGTGAGGCAGGTCCTGAAAAGTCAGCTGAATGGGAAAAACAAGATCCGAGCCATCAACACATACGCCCTGCCAGTCATCAGATACCCCGCTGGTATAATAAACTGGCCAAAGGAGGAGATAGAGGCTACTGACATCAAAACCAGAAAGCTCCTCACAATGCATGGAGGGTTTCACCCCAAATCCAGCACCCTGAGACTGTACACCAAGCGTAGCGAGGGAGGCCGAGGGCTAGTGAGTGTCAAGACCACTGTCCAGGATGAAACAACAAAGATCCAGGAGTACATCGGAAAGATGGCCACCAAAGATGAAAGGCTTAGTGAATACCTCAGGCAGCAGAAACCCGAAGGTGAGGACAAGGAAGATGAAGAACCATCATGGAGGGACAAGCCGCTGCATGGCGTGTACCACAGACAAATAGAAGAAGTGGCTGATATCAAGAAATCCTACCAGTGGCTGGAAAAGGCTGGACTGAAGGACAGCACAGAGGCTCTAATCATGGCAGCACAAGAACAGGCACTCAGTACAAGATCAATAGAGGCTGGGATCTACCACACCAGGCAGGACCCCAGGTGCAGGCTGTGCAAGGATGCCCCTGAGACAGTACAGCACATAACAGCAGGGTGTAAGATGCAGGCAGGAAGAGCGTACATGGAACGCCATAACCAGGTAGCTGTCATAGTGTACAGGAACATCTGCCACGAGTATGGGCTGGAAGTCCCAAGGTCAAAATGGAAGACACCTCCTAAGGTAGTCGAGAACAATCGAGCTAAGATCCTGTGGGACTTCAAGATCCAGACTGACAAACTGGTGATGGCTAACCAACCAGACATCGTGTTGATCGACAAACAGCAGAAGAAGGCAGTAGTGATAGATGTGGCGATACCAAGCGACAGCAACATCAAGAAGAAGGAACACGAGAAGCTTGAGAAATACCAAGGGCTGAAAGAGGAGCTAGAAAAGATGTGGAAAGTAAGAGCAACAGTGGTGCCCGTGGTAATCGGAGCACTGGGGGCTGTGACCCCAAACTGGGAGAGTGGCTACAGCAGATTCCAGGTAAAACATCAGAGGTCTCTGTCCAGAAGAGTGCAGTCCTAGGAACAGCTAAGATACTGCGCAGAACCCTCAAACTCCCAGGCCTCTGGTAGAGGACCCGAGCTTGAGGATGACACATACCACCCCACAAGGGGGGTGAGAAGGGGATTTTTTATATATATATATATATATATATATATATATATATATATATATATGAGGCTCATGCTGCAGGATTGTTATGTAACCTAAAGCATTTCAATGTCAGGTAACTTGTGTCTGGTTGATGTGAAACTTATAGTTTTAAAAGGACCCATGACATGGTGTTTTTTGGATACTTTTATATAGGCCTTAGTGGTCCCCTAATACTGTATCTGAAGTTTATTTCCCAAAATTCAACCTTGGTGCAGAATTACAGCCACTAGTTCCAGTCCCACAATGAGCTTTCCTTAGGACTGGCCATTTCTGTGTCTGTAGCTTTTAATGCTATTGAGAAGGAGAGAGGGGGGGCAAGGTGGCGGGTGGGGGTGTGGCCTTGACCAACTGCCATGCATGTTTGTTTGCAAGCCATGTCGTCTCTCTTTCTCTCTCTCTCATGGGCGGGCCAAATTCGTTGGGTGGGAAAAACACAGAAAGGGGAGGTAACCTTGCGCCTTATGACCTCATAAGGGGTTAGATTCCAGATCAGCCAATTTGAGCTTTCATTTTCTCAAAAGCAGAGCAGGATATCCATGGCTCGGTTTACACCCATCGCCATTTCTAGCCACTGGGGGAACATAGGCTGGAGGAACTCATGTTAATGTTAAAAAAACTTTATAAAGTGACATTTCCATGCCATGGTACCTTTAAGACATATTCAATAGTTCTATCTATGTTGATGCCACAAATACAGACATCTAAAGCATAATTTCAGTTTCATTTTAGTGTTCCTAGACCTTCGCAACTGGCAGGTTTGAAGCTACGGATGATTATGATAATGTGTTGAGCACCCAGTACCCATCTGTGAAGGGAAGTACTGACATCTGATTAAAGACTGGCCTGGATTTGGGCTGAATAATTTAGAAGAACATATAGATGGAGGGAGTGAGCGAGAGACACAGGGGGGAAGAGAGAGAGATCAAGAGAAGGAGAAAAAGAGCTCAGCAAAGGATCAGCCACCCATGGACAACACTTGCTGCAACTATCCAATGTACATGTGTATGCCATGAACGCAAGTAAACTCATTCTTTCTTTGTACAGTATATTATGTATTCCCATTCCTTCCCAGCTTGTTAAACTAAGCAAGCACATTTATGGACACTGATTTCTCAGAATCAAACAAAGAAATGGTCTCACTCCCGCAGTATGGGCCTGACGTGTCAGCAGTGCCGATGGCTAAGAGATTAAAGGATCCTCCAGACAGCCCTTTTCCACTCTGACTATTTTGGGGGACAAACTAATCCCTATAAATCTTATCAAGGATATGTGAGAAACCCAACCATATGTGGAGGAGATTAGTGTGGAGTTTTGGCCTTTCTCAATTTTCTCACTTCAGATAACAGGAGTGTCAGACCCGCACATGCCGGCACGCACACAAACACACAATCAATTTCCACATTTGTTTTTCTTTGAAACTTGGAGGGGTGATAAAAAGCCCAGGTCAATGCTTAGGATTGATAAGCATATTGTTGAAAGTGAAACACACTCCCAAGCACACAAATGTTCGCTCCTGCACACATTTGCCGACACACACTCTGCTGCTTAGCCTAGCTCCTCTGTTTAGCCCCAGCTTTCCAAGTGCAGCACTGGGAGGTTGCCGTGGTTATGGTTGCTTTGCTCTCTCAACTCACATCGTGTCATCCCTCATTACCTCCAAATGCCAATGAAAAAGAACCCAATCTATTGACGCCGTTTGAAGTATTAAAATGGAAAACTGAGCCTTGATACAAAGAAACAAAAGACAAGCAAAACAATGAGAAGAGAGGGGGCTTGGGGGGAGGTGAGTGAATAGCACCAGAAAGTCAGTCAAGTGGAGGACAATAAAGAGGAAGCTCGGGGAGAGATGTATAGACTGAGCAACAGACGGTTTAAAAAAATAAAAAAAATAAAAAATCACACAAAAAAAAGGTAGAAGCTGAGAAGTAGATTATGTGTGTTTGGATTTTATTTCTATGGCAGATATAATGATGGTTAGTTTTCTATTCATCTTCCTAGCTCAGTGGGAGCACAGTAGTCAAATCAGGTTTTAGGATCTGGCCAGTGGGCAATGAAGAGGGCTATTAAAGGATCATTACCATCTCCTGCCATTACCGAGCTGTTGCTCCGGAGGAATTACCTTGGTAATGAGACCAACCTGAAAGTGAGTGCTTGCCGCAAGCCGACATACATTGCATGGGAACACTGTGACACACACCTACCCACACATATTCATTAGATGCATGCAGTTTTGGATTGACAGTGACAGGTGGGACACAGTAAGTGTCCCACCTATTCATGGCTGCACATCAGTGTCTGCATTTGCATAGACAACCACATTTAGAACAAAAACACCAACTCATGCTCACGGAGATGCGTAGGCGTCCAATTAATCCTTTTGACAGTTACTCGTTTGTCTGCTTGACATTACTGGGATGCCACTTGTTTTCTTTCATTTCATTTGCCCCTTTTTACAGCTGTGTGTGTGTCCAAGCATTCGCTCCCTTTCACACGTCGAAATGCTTTCTGACACTGTGACTCTTGTGTGTGCACTGTGGAGCTGGTGAGCTATGAGCAGTCATTAACCTGAAATGCTATCTCAGAGACACACACTCTGACAGAAGCAAAGCCTTTACACCGTTGTTCCATTGTGTGTAATGGAAGGTAAGAGGGAAACAATTCAAGTAGCAGAAATGCCATCTCATGAAAAAAAAAAAAAAACACTTTGATTTGATTTTAAGTGTTTTATTTTGACACTGTGTGAAAACATTTTAAATGAAAATTCAAAGTGAACGAAAGTCTATCTTAAAGTGGTATTCCATCCAAGTCGCTTCAGCTCTGGAAGGTGGTTGTTTCTGCAAGAAATAGCAATAATGTTTTTTCGCTTGGAATGGTGTTAAGTTTTAACAGTGGAAAAAAATATATCAAAATGTCTACAGAAAACACTCTTTGCAGCATAATACTGTCCCTCGCTGTCCAACTAAGATCAGTATGTTCCAAACAACCATTGCCCAGTGACCCTTCAGTTCAGTACGTGATTTTAAGGTAATGAAGCTCACTAAAGATAGAGATTGGCAGCAGAAAAGTTGTACTTTTTCCTGCTGTTAAGACTTGTCACCATGGCATCCACACTGTTCTTTATACAAGACAAAAGCACAACATTTTACAGCTAATATTCAAGCCTAGATCCCGAGTAGTGTCTCATAAACTCAAGGCAGACTTCAATATGCAAGCAGCAGTCCAAATGATGTTTGTAACCATAAGGATAGCTGATGGAACGTGAGCTCCTGTAACGATCTACTTAACATATACAAGAGGGCACACACACTAATACTCACAGTACCATTCCAAGGGCAGAGCCCATTCCAGCTTTACGATGGACCTAAAGGCACGCTGTGGGCAGTGAGGGCTTTGGCCAAAAAGGCTTTATAGCATCATAAACACAGTTATACCCCATCTCACCAACATAAATACGTGCTGGAGAGTTACCAAGAGGATGTCTTGAAGTCACGCCTGCTCTCAGAGAGAGATATGGCAGTCCCATGAGCAAATTAAGAGGAGATGCTTGATGGTACTGTACTGGGATTTAGGGCAACAGCAATGAAATGAGGCACAAAGTCCATTCACATTAAAATGTCCATGTGTTTCATGTGACGCAGACATGAGCGTTACAAGCGTTTTCCTGATTGGTACTCATCTCCTGTGTCATCTAGCGCTGAGTAATTTGAATATAATTTGACATTAGGTGACAGAAAAGGCCAATACATAAAACAGATATAGATGGGTTGGGCTTGTGGGAACATAGTCTGTGGTTTACTTGTTCACTTGTTCTCTGATTAAAGACCCTTATGTGATAATAGGGTGTTGAGCAGGAGTGAGAGGGTGTCATGTTAGGGACAGAGAGGTAAAGTGAAGGGCCGTCTGTGGTACAAAGAGTCCCATCGGCATTTTAAAAAGTAGCTGTTGAAATGGCAACTTACTGAACCCAACTCTTCCTAACATTGGCATTTTTGAATTTTTAGATAATTTTGATTGAAAGAAAAATCAGATCCGAAAGTCCTCACGTTGGAAAAGCTTTGAGCTGCAAATGTATGGCATTCTGTGTTGCTTGACAAATCAATCAATTAACTATCCAAATTGTTAATCCTTTTCTTCTTCGACTGACTGATAGCTAATCATTTAACCAGCAGTTAGGGTGGACGTTTCCAAGATAACAGAATAACAGTTACATATTTGCAGTGCATGGAATCTGCCATCGGACCCATTTGAGTAAAAAAGGGAAGCAGAGCCTAATGAAGAATCTACAGTCTGACCTGGATTTGGCTTCTTTTACATAAGCAACAGTCATTTTCTTTTCTCTGCCTCTCTCTCGCTCTCTCTCTCTCTCACTGCCGCCGTCTGTCTGCCCTACTCTCCTATCCTGAGATACACTAACACGAAGGCAGAGATTTGCATACGCACAATGGGGGGAAAAAAAGGGAGTGTTAGCGCAGGGTGGAGGGAGGTTCTGTTGCTTCTCAGACACAGACTAAGTTCACTAGTCTGTCAGTGTGAAACCACCCATTCAGTCTGAGAGGCGTCAAGCATGATAATCCCAAAGGAGGGCAGAGGTGTGTGTGGGTGCGTGTGTGTCTGGGTGGATGGATAAAACGGTGTGTGTGTCTGTGCGTTGGTGTGTGTGTCTGGATGGATACGGTCTCTGTGTGTGTGTGTGTGTGTGTGTGTGTGTGTGTGTGTGTGTGTGTGTGTGTGTGTGTGTGTGTGTGTGATCTAGTCTGCAAAAGGGTTTATACGATCATGTGAAAACATGCAGATGGAAATTATATCCGTGTGTGAGACACGCGAGTCAAGCCTGAATTTAATTTGTTTGCCGTGTGTGTGTGTGTGTGTGTGTGTGTGTGTGTTGGTTGGCAGATCGGGGTTTGCAAGCGAGTGTGGGAAAATGTGCAAATAGGCCGACGAGGTTGCGCAGGTAGAGAATGTACTGTGCCATAACACAATGCAGTGTTTTGTGCTTGATGTTTCCCCACTTTGAACCAGTAGGGTAGAGAGTGAAAAGTTCACAACATCAGCCTAATCCACCAACACTTTCCCCAACTTTTCAGGAAATAATATTTTAAGTTTCTAAACCTCTCGCTCTGCAATGCACTAGTGGTATGGATCTAGAGAAGGAAATTGGATTTCTGTAGAGCTTATGAATTCAAGTGAACATGACCAGCATCTCCAAAAGCCCTCAAGAGTATGGCTGGCGGATGCTTCCTAGGGTGAAAAAAAAGAATCACCTAGCATGTTTTGAATAGGAGATGTCCCCTCCTTCCCTCCCTCTCTCACGTCCTTTATCTCTCTCATACTACACAAGAGTGAAGCAGGTGTGAAATGCGAGAAATCGTCATAGAGCACAGAGGTGTAGATAGTTTGCGCTGTCTCTCTCTCTCTGTGTCTTCCAACCATGCAGATAGTGAGTCCCCATGATGGCAGGCAAAGCAAAAAGGTTGTTTTTGACATCAGCACTGATCCACACCACCACCGCACTTCAAGTCATACTCATCCCTCTACGCCCTTTTTAACTTCTGCCTGTCTAGCTGTTTGGCTTGAATCTGATGACTACAGAATACTAACATGGTATCAGCTCTGCGGTGAAATTGAAAAACAATAGTTTCACTCTGTGCAAAAGGTTATTATAATGGCTTTCCCCATTTTCCAAACAGTCAAAGATTGTTGTCCTCTAAGTGCCATTGTTGGATTTATTCTCATGGAAATTGAAGCACCGTTCTGCAAGCCCTTCAACATGATCTGATGAAACGGAATCAAACATTTGCAAGCACACCAACATTTGACCTAACCTCTTCTTGGTTTTCACATAAGACTTGCTTGGATGCGAAATGCAGTACAAGATAAGGACGCCTTGTTAGATTATAGGGATGCTCTTGAGTTTGCCAGACTGTCTGCTTAGGAAAAGTGTGAACAGTGCCATCTAGTGAGAAGCATGATGTTTTAAGCATCTCAGCCCTTTTTTTAATTGACTATCTGCTTTGAAAGGAACACGTGAAAGCTCAAATAAAGCTGTGTTTCCCTCATACTTGGATATCTTACAAATACCCAAATAAAAGCATGTCCAGTCATTTTAACACAGCCACAATGAGCTGGTAAACGCAGCTTAGCAACAGCTGCCCTGGAGCCAAACAACCCAGTGTGACTTGATACAGACATAGTTTGAAGATGAGTGTTTCTAGCTAATCTAATTGCTCTTCTGGCCCAGACTGCCCAAACATCTACCTTGTTTATACCCCAGCAGAACCCATTGGGGTAGTTCACCCTTTAAGTCACAAATCCAATACACTCCTGACAACTTTGTTTTGACCCCTGACCCCCGGTTGATTGCTAAACTACCAAGACACCCTTTTGGGAGAGGTGATCTCATCAATAAACCTGACAGGGAGAAAATCAAGAAAATCAGCTAGAAGCAAAGTGGGGTTGGGGGATTTTGTTAGATGTATCTGACGTATCAGACTCTGAAACCAGAGTGATGAGGGTGTGATCCAGGGTCAAGGATGAATATTTGTGCTGTGCTAGTCGGGGTGTGGATAATGGGTAGTGAGAAGTCAAGACCCATTTAATTTGCTGTCCCATTTGCCCAATTTAAGACCTCCATTTAGATTTTGTCTTTGGGGGCTACTTAAAACAATACTCCCATAATTGAAATTGACCATGTTAAATTGAAAAGCCATTACAATCTTCAAGAAATGATATCTCCCAAATATTGTAAAAGAGGGATGTGATACCTATTTTAACTGAAAATAGTGTGCTGAAAAAATAAAAAAGGAGGTGTGGTTATGATTTTATTTCTGCTGATAAGATTTATTGGAGGAAACTAGGTGTGACACCCACAATTACTATACTGAAATAAACATTTCAAAGTCCAACTGAAACGATCCCCACAAGATTCAAACAGACACAGAGAAAAAGATGATTATCATTGAGATAAGCCATGATGTATTTGTCATGACTCGAGTATGAGACGGATATCGCAAAAGCTTCACATGTGATATTTTTAGATAAGATGTGTATCTGGAGAAATATACACAAAAAAAAAACATTTTAGGGATTTTCCCAGCTACGAGCCTTTACTCTTTCAAAACTGTTTGCATATAGCGTTACCCAACAATTAAATGAACCAAATCCTTTAGAATTGAGAGGAAATCAGGCCTGTAAATGACACTGCGCTAAAACTGAAGTGCATTCCACAATGCTTGATTCACTCACACATTAAAAAGGAACACGGTTCATGGTGTCGATTCACTTCAACATGTTAAAGAGAGACTCGAGGCCTTGGTTTCACATAAAGAGCACTGTGGAGACAACCTTTGCTGAGGATTACTGACAGGAAGCGATAAGACAAGTGTATTATTCACTCGGAGTGTGTTTCAGTGGATGAGTGTGCAAGAGTGTGCCTGATAGAACCAAACTGGCGTCTACTCACCAATCTAATGTCCAAGTCAAGCTGGCAGCATTGATATGAGTAATGCCCACTATCACAGAGAGGCAGGGAGTGGAACAATTGGCTTGTCAAATAAGAGCCACTTGACAACTTCTCAAAGAAGATCAATTATGGTCAGCGTTTGGATCAAAGTACCGACACAAGTGCGACCGTGTGGCACGTGGCAACCAGTGTCTTGCTTAACCGGTCATGTAAAATCACTCTACTAGTCTTGATTGTTTTATAGTCTCAATGACAACCGCTGATTGAAAAATTATGAAATGATATCATAGCATAATGGCCTGTGCCTGTATAGGCAGCTGTGCTACTTAACCATCTGCTAAAAAAACTAAATTAAACCTCAGCTCAGGCTGATGTGGCAGGAAATGGAGGGAGGGGGAAAGCCTACAATAATATGATGTAGGTTAATTAACAGGTAAGGTGAAGACATTTTGAAGGAGCAGTTCTCTGTGGTACAATGGTACTGAGTTATTATAGCCCCCCCAAGCTATTCTACTGCCTTGGAGATGAGGCCATGCCAATATTACAGACAGGTGATGTGATTACCAGATCTTAATCGGCTGTAATTCCCCATCGTCCCTGTCTTTAATATGTGACTGCTGTGCTCTGGTGAACCCAATAACATTTGATCCAGCTCATGGCCATTGATGTTTCTTAATCATCGAGACAATGGAGTGGGGGAGTGAAACAAGCTAACAGGGAAAATACTAGCCGGCCGGGTTAATTTAGGGTCCATTGAATTAAAGGAGCCATAGGTAGGATTGTGAAGAATAAGCAAAACAATTTGAGCATCGACAACTTCTCAGTCCCTCCCTCCTTTCCCGTAAAGCACAAAACAGTCTCCTAAGCCCCTCCCCCCACAAGGGAGAGCGGGGGGGAAATGTATCTGTAGCCCATGCGCGGGAAGGGGAGGACGCTATGAAATGCGTGTGCATGTGCAGTGATTGACACCCAGATTAGACACGCCCCCTGGCCCTGATTGGTGTGTCTGAACAGGGAGCAGTGGATTTTTTTTTGTAGGTGGTACTAGAGGAGCCAGATTTTTTTTTAAATGACCTGCTTCATGTAGTACTTCTCGAACATAGGCTCAGTTTCAGTTTTATAAGGCTTGCCTACCACACCTTTAAAGAGTGAATTAGCATGATGTTGTAAATTACAACAGGTTGGTAATGAAGAAATGGAAACTTTAAGAATAAGAGAAGCTCTCAGCAGCAACGGCAGGATATACCGTCCTCCTAGATAATTAAAGAGAAGCACAGCTCCCCAATTAGAAAGGCTTTTGTGTTGGGAGAAAAGTGGCTATTCTGTGTGGCTGTAAAAGTAGAAATGACAAGCTATTGGCCTGTAGGGGAAGAGAGGCAAAGTACTGATCTCAGCTGTGTAAATCTCTGAACCCACAGAGACCCAGGCAGGGAAGAAAAAGAAAAAAAAGAAAGTGGTCACACAAAGAGTTGGTAAATGGAGGACAATAGTAGGACACATTTTATTGGGAGGAATTTAAAAATAAGAGGTAGCGCTGGCAGAGGCAAGGGGAGGCGATAACGATAAGCTAAAGAATGCAAAAAGAAGTGTGTGTAGCGGAGGGGAGGGTAGACAAATTTCACTGCACCCCATTTCTCTCTGACATCCCTCGGCCGATCTCCTGAGCCCATCCATCTTGGATGACAAAGCATCCTCATTTGCATACCAAAAACGCTTTCCGATAAGCGCCTTCCCAGTCGTTGCGAGAGATTAGAAAATATTGACAATTATTGACAAAACCCAAAGGCATGGGCAACATTCCATCTGGAATATTGCATCTACAGTACCATTTTCTTATTCTCTTATTTGCTTCTTTTTTTTTTTTACTTTTTATGAGGACACGTTATTGACTGGGAGATCGGATTGCCGCTGCGCAGGCTTATGAGCAGAGTTGGGGAGGTGTGCAGCGTTTGCTTGTTAAGGAAGTGGCTTCGCTTTGGGCGAGAGGTAATGTTGTTATTGCTCGTTTGTGCACATTTCCCAATGACACAGACTTTAATTAAGATCATCATCACTATGGCACCCCGCACGGCTCTACAGTGGGGCCTAAGCAGATTAAGGCCCAGGCTACACAAACCCTGCGTGATCACTTATTCTGCTTACAGGCAAACCTTGTGATTACAGTGATAAATACATGATATAAATGGGAGGAGAGGGATAGAATAGACACAGTATTAAAGGGCTGTGGAATTATTGCTGAGATATTGAGGAGCATCACCAGTCCAGAACTCATGCAGAGAGGAGAGGGAAATGCATGTCATTAATTGAATAAGACAGACACCGTAAGGGATGTCAGTTATTAAAAATACTAAAATATTTCACACAATGCAGACTTCAGTGTGGCATCAGCATGTGGAACAAATTAGGAGAATGCCTTTTTATTAATATGAAAAAAACAAATATTCAGTACAATAAAATTTGAAATTGGTCACTCTGTAGATGAGGTTATGTCTATAAATTTCACAGATAATCCATTTCTTTATGCCCCTTTCCCTCGGCTTTAAGGTCACTCTGAGCTCCACGCTACAATGGCAAATATCTTGTTTAAAGAACCTCCTTAGCGCCAGAACAACCTCCGGCCCCCAGGTAATTAAGTTTCTCATGTCCCGGCTATTTGTTGTTGCTTAATGAGAGCACTATGCCCCCCTCCTGTGTCCTGTGCTGTAATTAATGGAAAATAGGAAGATGAGGAGCTGGAGGATGAAAAGCAGGAAGAAGGCAAAGTGAAAACTCGTCCTAGTGCCTGGTGACCTGCTGGTTGCCCTCAGAGAGTCTCTCTGTTTCTCTCTCCCTCTTTCTCCCTCCCTCTCTCTTGCTTTTTTTTTCAAGTGGGCTGTCTGACAAGCTGCCAGTTCTAATGCCCTCAGTTCAATGTCCCTTGTCAACTCCAATAAACTCCTATATCTATCAGAACTTCCTCTTAACAAAAAAAGAAGCTTCCATTATCAAAGTGATTAAAAATGATCTTTAATTCCAGGGACAGCCAAGGGTATGGTGAGTTTAGACAAAGAGCCAATGGCAATAAAGTCCCACATCTGCATAGCTTCATTCTTTTCTTCTAACCTGTGTCTTGTTTTTCTTTTCTGTCAGTGCTTCCTGTATATCTTTCCCACTCAGCTCCTCTCTCTTCCTCCACATCGATCAGAAGTCTTATATGTTGCTACACTAGTGTACATGGATCAATTGATCACTTTGACCTTGACCCCAAAATGTAAACGCTGCTGTTAGATCACAGCTTATATAGAAATCCACTCCATCAACAGGGACTTGGCAACAGTCAGTGGCTTGAAAAATGTTCAGAACAAATCTGATATGTATTTACATGTATGCACATTTACATGTGTGATTACATAATGCATGCATGCAAGTTGTCAATTTTCGGGAAACTAATAAAGAAATTCCTTTACATTTAATAAAACTTTATAATGTGACACTCTCCACAATTATTGCAATCAAATGAGTATAGAAAATATGCAATGTCGTCATTTTTTAAACCTCCAACCAAGGTGAGATGAAATAGCAGGGGAAATAAATGTGATATAGTGCAGTGAATAAAAGTTGTGGTGATGGTGAAATACCTTAAGAGCATAACTCTGTCATGCATCAAAAGTAAGCACTATAGAACTTGCAAATTTAATCACCTAAGTTGTGTTAGGGATTTTGGATGGCTGAGGATGTAGATAGTCTCTGTGCCAGTGGAGGCCACCTCAGTGTCATCCGGCTCCACTCGCTCGCTTGCAGTGCAAATACACTGCCAGGCCTCTCACTAGCACTGCCTCAATTACATTCCCAAGGTGGCGGTGACAAGGGGTGTAAAGAGGAAAAGGAGACACAGAGGTAAAGCAAGTGAATGGGGGTTTAGCAAAAGTGCAGGCGCCAGTAAGAAAAAGAGTGAAATGGGTTTTGCACAGCAGAGTGAAATGCAGGAAAGCGGGATATGGCACGACAAGCTTAATTAGGACTATTACAGCGTGGCCATATGGGGTTCCACAGGGTCGTCCGTTAGTCACAGCAACAGCACATTATTAATCAAACCCACAAAGTGATGAGCACTGGTGTTTAATGCCAAGAAAGAAGGGAGGGATGGGTTGTTAAGAGTACATCTGACACAAACAAGAAGTGGCAAGGTGCAGCTTGAGCGCGAGGTGAAGCAAAACAAATCACAATTTTCAGATGGCCCCTTCAGATGGGAAATTGATGAGCCAGATAAATGCATGCGGTAGAGGACTTTTGGAGGCAAGAGTTGGAGGGATGTGGGAAGAGAAGATGGAGGACAGGAGAGTTGTTGTTTACTTTCAGGGTGCACTGGAGAGATGAGAGTGCACAACAAGATGGGGACGGGACGTGATGAATTCTCCCATAGAGCAACACTGGACATCAGACAGAAAATGTGATGAGGCACAAAGGCCTCCCAGCGCATATCAAACAGATGATTTCAGCCTGAGTAAGGTTGTCGTGGCATTATCGACTATAGTGAGACTGAATGATAATGCCCACGGCTGAAGAGGAGGACAGGCTGAGAAGAACTACTCGGACAAATCTATGACTGCGTATCTAATGCATACAAAATCCTCTGCTCTGCATTGTGTACAACTTTGTAGTTTCACACTCGGCTTGCATCATTCCATCTATCTGACCGTGTTTATCTCTTCTACCAACTTCAGGTGTCAACAGAATACTTATTATGACCAAAGTGATGAGAAAAGCTAACTATACTAAATTGTGCTAAAAACCTAGCTAAACCTGTCACTTCCAACCTCTGCAGTAGAGACTTCTTCAGCTCATTTTGGGAAATTTTAGTTTGAAGAAAAAAAAAGAAATCCTAATTGAGGTGAATAACTTCAACTCACCACATGTGTGGATGAGCTGCTTTTCTTTTAAAGTGAGTATAGGACCGGGACTGTTGGCAATTCCACCTTGGCTTCGGGAAACTTGCAATGGCCATCTTTTAAAGAAATTGAAATCTTTTATGGAAAACAATGAATCTAAAAAATGATTGTAAGATAAATTGATAGTGAAGATAATTGTTAGCTATAGCCCGTATGTCATTCTTATTGGTCAAAGACATCTACAACCCCATAGGCTGTGTGTACAAGCAGCTTATTTTGACACATATGTTTTTTCTACATGTACTGTATCGTGGCGGCGACCTGGCAGAAGTCAGATAAAGTAGTATAAAGAGCGACAAAGTCCAAAGCACACACCTTTCATCTAGGAGACCGCTGTTCGGGTCCTGTGTGAAACCAAAAGTCAACGTTTCACATTGTTAACCAGGTTTTTATAATATGTTGATCTGCTACCACTAGCTTATTTAGTCATGTGGTCAGTATTAGAGGGTAGGAACAATTGACCTCTGTGGTTATATATCGGTTGGAGGACTTGTTGGTCTACACAGGAGCTCCATATGGGTGTGGTATCCCATTTTACACATTTTGGACCTGATAAAGATCCAACTGGAATCAAAACGTCTATCTGAATGGTGATTTGTACCTCCATGTGATAGAGGTACATGTAACTATGTTACTTTAAATGGTAGTTCCTTGCAGAAAATTGTCTCAAAGTCTCAGAAGTCCCATTAATATATGGATTGTCTTTAAGCAAAAGAGTTAAAGTTAGAGCTTCAGAGGGGGCAGTGTGCAAGTGTTTTATCAAAATGACCCATTTTGCATTCTTTTTTTATAATATCCATGTTTTCTTATTATTTATTGTCTGGGTTTGGTTTCACAATAAACTGAATGTTCAGGATCTCAGTAAGAGGGCACTGAGCACTCCTATTTGGTGTCCCACTTTATGATTTTTGCTGTCCAAAAAAGTTTATTTTTACATAAAAATCTGACCGAGTGCAGCTTAAATCTTTAAAGATGACTGAATACAAACTGACTGGCCACAACTCTAACAGCCCGCACCAGTGAAGCATGTTGCAGTGTTTATGGAAAAAGATAATCCCTCTTTGCTGTGGTTTTAAACCCCAGCCCAAGAGACATGGGCGTATTACGAAGCTGATGGTTTCCGTTTGTGCCTCCGGGCTGCTCATGTCTGGGTAAGTGAACTTCCATGTCTCTTGTCAATGTTCCTGCTCCTCGAAACATGGAAAAGGAGCAAAATTATTTGGCACACAAAACCAACAGCAGACTGACAAGGCTGCTTACAAAATGACGTGAGTTAAGAGAGAGGAGAGCAGGTGGCGGCAAGAAAGTGACATAAAAACATACCGGAGATGAGGAAGGAGTAATAAGGCATCGCACCTCGGGGAGAGATAAAGAAGAAGAGCAGAAATTGAGGAAATGAGGGACGGCTGAGACGGAGAGGAGGGTCATCACGCTTCAAGAGAATTAGAGGGTCTCGGCATGAGAAATATAAATGGTATAAAGAGAGGGAGAGTGGGAAAGAGAACGGCCATATAACATTGCCGTCCTTCACAAAGCTGCTGTAGCATTCTCAGGGCAATAATAGCAGCAGATTGAGTGGGACAGGGTTCACAGACCTGAATGCAAAGCTATTGAGTGGCTCGGCTGTGTTATCTCGCCTGCTACTGAATACTCCCCCTTTCTGCAGAGGTGAGCGGGCTGAGGTTACAGTGCTCGCTGATGGCCTATAGTCCATCACACCTCCCCGCATGGTTGAGTTGCAACTTCAAGCACAGCTCTGCGATGCTGCAACAAGGCTACGCCGAGACTTCAGTGGTAGTTAGGAGCCACTGAAGTCCTGTACCACCGACAGCCTGTACCACTGTAGCAGTGGGAAAATTTCATGCGACACACTTTAAGAAATTTCCTTCAAAAATCAACTGTTCTGTTGCATTGTCATGTGAATAATCCACAGTTCAACACAATTGCTGCAGCTTCATCTATTGTTAGCTTGTTTTGTTTCTGTCGACAGATTTGTCCTCAGCTGCATTGTCATTGACCCATGCATTTTCTAATTATCCGATTCACAAAGGACATCAAAACAGCTAACTGCAGTACATGATCCCCATTATTCCTCCATGAGATGTCATGTTTATAATGGAAATATTATCTCATTGATTACAGCTGCTATTGTTATTATCATAATTACTACCACAGTATCATTTAGATGGTAATTTGGTCATTTCTTACCAAACGTCAAACTATTTATCATATTCATAGCGTCCTATGGGATTGGGCATTGTTCTTGAAGATAAAAGACTTGATGAGATTTTTGAGAAAGGCACTTATTGTACTTGCGGCATGTTCTTGGGCGTCAGCACTGTAGTGGAACATTTTGGAATGAGGGATTTACACCACGTTGACCTTTTGTCCAAGGGTCTCCTTTTTTCTGGCCCTACCTTTACCTTCAGAGTGACTCTTGTCACGATACAAGTCTTATAAATATGGATGCCTTCTTCTCGAGGCTGTGATGCAATTTCAGAAATAGGAGGGAAGTTGTTTTTAAAGGGGCAGAAAAAAACTGGACCTGTAGCCTTTGCCAAGGTATATACAGTATATAAAAAAAGGGTAACGCTGTTGATTTATTTATTTCTGCTGCAGCAAAATGTGATGGAAGTGGATTAAAAGAATGAAAGAACTTCACTTTCTATTATGCGGCGCATTTAATACAAGCTTTGGAATAAACTAACTTGTGAGCACTCTTAAAAATAAGTGATGCTGTTTTTATATCTGGTGCTTTTTTTACCTACTGCAACACACAAGGATATTGTGCCTATATGCTGTGGATGATAAAGTCACTATGAAATTGGCTGTGCAGAATGTGTCCTAATTGCAACATTTTATGCCTAGTAAAGATTTTCATTTAGCTATTGTAATGGCAGAGCTGTGCAGGAAGAGGGAAACAAAATGATTAACTCCTCTTATGGAAAACTATTTTTTTTTTCATAGAACGAGTCTATTTAAAACAAAAGGCCATGTCAGGTTTGTTATGATCACATACAAAGAATGCGGGACAACTTGGACTTGTCCAAAAAATATCGTCCGAGGACCATGTCTTAATTTTTGCACCTGACTGCATTTGACTGTACACTGTTCAGAGAGCAGGAGTTTGGCACCAAGTGGTGTGATTCTGTGATCAAATCTTTGATAAAAAAACAAAAACATGTCGTCTCCCACGAATGGCTTTTACTCAAGAATGGCATCACTCCAACACACACACACACACACACACACACACACACACACACACACACACACACACACACCTTGTCAAGAGGAACAGATGTCATTATCCACAGAGATAAAGAATCATTATTTTGACAGCTTTACAAATAGCTATGTCACCCCGAGTGTGGAAGACTAATGACTGGAAGTTGTCTCGTGATTATCTGAACTGTAATCTTTGTGCACATGCAAGCACATATAGTCGACTTTTACTGTGCTTTTGTTATTTTTCTCAAAGTTGCATTTAACCAGCGTTAGGGATACCCTTCATGCTGTTCGAAGCACGCCCTTGGCAGCAATACCCACTGGGGGAGCGAGAGAGCGAGAACGAGACTGGCAGACAGAAATATAAAAAAAAATTGAAAGAGAGAGCGACAAGTGGAGTGAAGGAGGTAGGGGGATGCTTAATTATATTAAGCTTGCAACAGCATAGAAAGCCACTGGATATATTCAGCAAGACAGTAAAACTACTGAGTATGATACACCTGTACAATAATACAAAACACTCAAAAGTGATAGCATTAAACAAGCTTTACCTGCCAGCAATACATAGTTACACATTACTGAACCATAATTAAGGAAGATCTGAATAAGGACATTGGCTCCTTCAATTTACAATTGTTTTGCAGTAATAAATATAGAAATAAATCTCCATCACTCACTATTGAATCATTCTTATAATTAGAAATTAAATTAAAGTTGTTATTGAAGGTCAGAGGATTAGGATTCCAATGTTTTAAATATCTCATTTAGCAATATGATGTGTTAATATCACACACTAAATATTGTGTAATATAGGTTAGGTTAGTTTTTTTTTTTATACATATTATGTGCTGTAGAACTTTAAAGGAAAGAATGTTAGATAAAAGGGGAATATACTGTATCTATCTATACTTAGTTGATAACTTGACTATTCAAATAAATTATTTTTTTTTAGATTACTGACTGTACAATGGCGTGTGGCACAGCTATAATTTGAAGTCTCAGTCAGATGAAATTTCCAGAAATTATTTTATACATTTTTATAAAAATGTAGGACACGGAAAGCATTTTAAAAAGAGATAATTTACAAATGGAGGTATTCAATTTATTTTTGTCTTCAAACATAATGAAATGTGTTTCAAGTAGTATTCGTACCATTTATAAGGGGTGTGAAATATTTAATTATGCTAACCTAACTGGGTATTTACTCATTAAATTAACGGTTATTAGCCTAATGTTAGTAATGTGAGGTATGAGGCCATTTTCATGAAATGTGATTGAAAGTTCCATGTCAGAAATGTCAAATGTATTCAATATTACCTTCTTTACCCTGAACTAGTTTGTGATTTACCATGCATTAAACTCCACTTAGCCTAATTTTAACGTAAGTGGTGCACCTGACTTAAGATTTATGACCTTTTAAGAAATTTTACAATTGGAGAATCACTGTAAAACTTTTCCCCGTAAATGTACAGTAACATGTCAAATATACTGGCAGTAAACTACTGTTGATTTACAGTAAGCATATGGTTTTTAAAGTTTAAGGTATTTTACAGTGAATAGGCATAGTTTAATATATTATTTGTTTTTACAGTAATATACTGGCGGCAGTGTAATTCCTGCCTTTTCCCAAAATGCAATGCAATGTTTTTATATTTGCAGTACACCTGTAATTTGTAACATTGACAGATAGTGCTGTAATATGTTCTCCCAAAATGCATTGCCATTTACAGTATGATCCTGTATAATGTTAAAACTGTAAGAGGTTTACACTACACATCGTCAAAATTAATGCAAAAAAAAAAATTAGCTCTTAAATGTCATGGTCATCTTTTTAAATCAAATGTGCTGTAGTTCAGCCAAAACAATGGTGCACATGTTACCATCTAAACCTTCTGACCACATTATACCGCCTTGGAATGATAATGTCAAATAGTACAGAACAACATGTTCCTATTCTGCTGTGTGATTCATGTACAAATGTAAGCTATGTTGTCATTCTGAATCCCTGCTCCCCCGCTGTTCTCCCACACCCACTCATTTTGCACTGACATGGTGTAATAAACTTCTGATTAGGGAGCATGATAGGATTTCATTACAGTTAAATCAGTGTAAGCCAAGGGAGGGAGGAGGTTTCTGCAAATGTATTTCCTGCTAACCCAATTATTGCCACTCCTATGTGTGTGAAATAAGGTTTATAGGTTTCTCTGTTTTTTCCCCCCCATTTCATTTGTTACAAATGCTTGTTATGGCTTCATTCAGGAACACTGAACAATGTGCATATGTTCAAAATGGCAAAATTGTGGCCATAATGTTCCATGCTTATATGATCAAAAAAGGGACTGGGTCTACAAGCTGATTCTGCTGGGGTTCAGTGGCATTTCTGTGCCATTTGTTGCGGCCAGTTTATATTTCAGAAGGGCCAATTGAATTAGCTCTGAAACTGAGCACTCATTTTCACATTGGCCAGGCATGGGGAAAATGGGGAGCCAAGTGAGCAGGGTTGTTTAACAAAGTTAACCTGTTTAAACCAGAAGTACCATTACACATTGGTGAAATACACACATACAGCATTAGCAATCAATTATAGAAAAGCACATGAAGATTTCCATTTAAGTAAATGTCCTTTAAATCACTACCTATACAGAATGAGGTAACACCATGGTGATTGAGCTACTGGCCCACTGGTGAAAGCCCTTGCATTTGCGGTGTCACTCCCCGATGTGAGTCGAGTGCAGATGTTAGTCACGCTAGCTCAGATTTAAACAGGTTACAGCATAACGTGTCATACCGAAATTTGTAAAATCCATAAAATAAACTTCTCATACAAACAGAAGATGGAAATCAATTCAAAAACGTTTAAGCTATCTATGGTTGTTTGATTGCTAACGTTAGTTCAAAACGCCATTCCAGTGACAGCCTTAGTTGTGTTTGATTGCTAACTTGTAGTCAGCAGTGAATTAACGTCGTTAAGTAGGTACATTTTTACTGTATTGACATTACAGAAGTCTCTCGTTAGCATCTTGTATGCTACTTGTCGCAAAGTGACGCATGCGCAACTCACGTCTTCACTCGACTCACATCGGGGAGTGACAGCGGTGTTCCAAACTGGGTGTCCGCGGAGACATTCCCAGAAAAACAAAACAAGCAGCAATCTCGGAGATGTGTCGTCATAGAGAAAACAAATGGAGGTCTTTTTGATTGTAACTTTAACTTTTAAAATTCATATATAAATACAAAAGTAAAGAATTCTGAAGCCAATTCATATACATACTACAAACAAAAAGTAGTACACACACACACACACACACACACACACACACACACACACACTTTTACAGGCAAGTGATTATAACTAGATTTAATTATTTACAATAACAGCCCGACAAGTGACAAAGCCACTTAGGGAAAGAGAATTAGAGCTAGGAAATTAGGTAATTATAAGCAGGAAAATTATCCATTAATTTAAAGCAGCAGTGGGCCCTGTCCTCAACACCTATTGTGTTAGATCAGACTATAATACAGTTATACCCACATCCAAGCAACAACACACACTTCTTAATAAAAGAACTGCATGAATTGCACAGTGGTTTAACATACAGGGGCCCATTTTGCCACAAAGAAATATATTAAAGTGTTCATATTATGTATTTTGGCTTTTCCCTTACCTTTATTGTGTTATATATCTTTTTTGTGCATGTTATAGGTTTACAAAGTGAAAAAGATCAAAGTCCACCCCTAAGGGATTTACCGTCTCCAACAGAAAACACTGTTCACACACTGCTCCAAACAGCTCTATTGTAGTCCAGCCCTCATTTGCGTGACAAACGTGCATTACTTTTTAAACACTTTATAATGCTCGCCTAGCTGCTAGCGTGGTACGCCCTCAAACTCTGCTTCTGACCCGCTAGTAGTCCCTACCTAGCTACTGCGCATATGCGACTCCCAACAAAGATGGAACAGAAGTGGGCAGCAATGTGCAGTACACCAAATATATGAACATTAAAACCATGTAAACCTATCCTGGTACAACCTCTAAATACAATTATGAACCTGATGATGAGAATAAAATTAACACTTTATCAATAATTAATGAAACTCAGGTTAATAACAGCTGATTACATAAGAAACAAACTCAGTCAAGGTAACTGGTATCAGTGTATGAGGTATAGCATGAATAACAGGAAAGTCCTTTGTTCCCTTGTCTTTCAGGAGAAAAACAAAAAAAAAAATAAAGCCAATCTCTTAGGGTCCATAAAAGGATCAAGGATTGGTGTCACAGAGCTAGTGGCTCCTGGGTGACTCACAACCAGCACCACAACTAATGGGGTTACTTATCCTGACAAGAAAAGAGTTGAATTTTCTTAGTGGGATACTCAAGTGAAAATTGCAGCTTTCCGGACATAATAAAATGCAACCAGCATGAACACTAATGTACAGGGGCAGCATATCTGGTATTCCTTTGTGTCTATCCTTGATATAGCATTAGACCGTCTTAACCATGCCCTCTTGCTTCTGTATTTATAGTATTATTTTATAGCTATACTGAAAATTAAGGACAAAATTGCTGGCAAAAGCTACCGATTTGTGTCCTCAAAATGTATATTTGCATTGCCTGAAAAGTATTGGGTACATGTGACAAATGTATCAGCTTTAAAGCATTTGTAACTTTTACATAGCAAAGAGGGGCGTTTAAAATACTGCATGTTGCCAGGCTTAGGTTTATGGTTTTATCCTTGGCCAGTCACATGGTTGATTAAACATGTAGACTCACCTTTAACCCAGTATTCTGAATAATATCTGTGTGTTCTATAAATGTATGTATGCAAGGCGCTTAAGAAAGGCGATAAGGATGTAAGGCATGTAAGATCTGCAGTGAATGTACATCTGTGGAAGTTACAAGAGGTCACGTGCTTTGATGTTCTCCTTTTTTCTTATTTAATGTGGCCGATATTCAAGCTATTTAAATCTAACCGGATAATTACATTTTACAGAATATTTCTGGAAGGGTTTAGAGCAAGCCTTTGAAAAGATTTTCTCTTTTCTCCCCTTTTGCGTAGTGAGACTATTCATACATGTAGGTAAAGTCTCAAACTGTCAGTGTTTCATCAATACAAAATCAATAATTACAAGATGAATAAGAAGCATCTTGGCATGGAATTATGGTCATTGCAGTGTTTAGTCATGGCAGTAGTAACAGCAAATCCTTCTCTAAGTCTCTATTGCCTGTGTCACTTTATATGTGTTGGGTGCCATAAGAATGCTACATGGAGTACATCAGTGTGTGCGAGCCATTAGGAAGATCAATATGCACCTTTCCATTGTACAGTAATAGTTATTGTGTTGGCTGTAGTTCACAATAGACACCTCTCTCCTTACCAGCTTTCTGATACAGTGCACAACACTGCAAACTCTGCTGTACATCACTTGACACACACCACACACACGCAACTCTCATTGGAAAGAAAGCAGCATGGAAGCCAATGAAAAGGTTGTCGTGGTTAATTCTTATTTCAATCTGTTACTTAGTCTCTCTTTTAATTTGGTGCCAACTAATTCAATGTCCGAGCGCTGCTTGGGGCGGGAACAGATTGAACTTGGCGCTAAGATGTCATGTAATCGACAGAGGCGACACAGCTTTGGACCGGAAAAGGGCTGAAAAGTACCGTGTCAAACCCCAATTACAGTCTATGGTCCATGCGACTGTCCTGTTTCCATCGTTGCCGTTCAGAGCAGAAGCCGATAAATACCACTGCCTACTGCACTTACTTGTCCCGGGACTGAATGCCGATGTAACCTTTCCTACCTAATCAGGTTCTATCTAGCAGGCTCAATTGGCTAAAATCAAACAAGCTTGTGCTTAATGCCTCAAAAAGAGTGTATGATATTTGGCTCTAAACATACATTAGCACATGGGCCTGAACGGATTCTTGAAGTTGCAGGCCAATCTATAAAACGAGTAAATAACGTTAAGCTTCTAAGACTGGAGGCTGATTGTGGTCCGATCACATGGACTATATGGTTTCTAAGATGGGCAGAGCAGTTGCCATACAAGGAAACGCACACCATTTCTACCCTCTTCTTTGTTAAAGCAAATTGTTTGCTCTTTATTTCTATGTCACTTGGATTATTGCTCAGTAATCTGCTTCAAAAATCCTACTTAGAAAACTTCAAGTAGCACAAAACAAAGTTAGACTTCTGATGTACAATTCTATGTACAAATGCATGAACGTCTTCACGTCTTGGTTGAGTGTTGAAAAAAAATTAGCCAATGCGCTTACTTTATTGCACTCTGTTATTCAAACTCAGACACCATCATTTTTTTTATAGCATAACTTACATTTCAGATCACATTTATTTAACAAGAGGAGCGAGTGGGGGACAGATGATTCTATCTTCACCAAAATCTAATAACCTGAAAAAGAACATTCATTTACTGAGCAAGTTCTTTGTGGAATAAAATCCCAAGTAACATGCATTCTATCGCAGGAACCTTACCTTCACCTAAATTATTTATGAGGTTTTTGATTGTGTGGCAAAAAGTGGTCAATGCGAGCTACCTTAATGGTTGCCATGTAATATAAAACTTTGTTTAAGATATTTCTCCATTTGCTGTGTTTGCTATTGTTATTTAATTTTAATCTTTTCTTTTCCTTTGTTATTTAGCTTTGTAAGCAGATATTGTTGTATTTCTTTCCTTTCCTTTATTTTATTTTCTGTTTATGTCATGTAATGTTTTAATATTGTCTGATTAAATGTTGTTTTGGACCCCAGGAAGACTAACTGGTCGTCTATTCATCAGCTAATGGGGATCCTTATAATAAATACAAATACTGCAGAGCTGGCCAGTGGGAAACGGGTATAAGGTCGCTGCTAGTCTACAGTGAAGAGGCTGAGCCTTTACAATGTGTTTGTAATGTGTTTGTCTGCCGGCAAGAAAGCCGAGGAGGGATGCATTTCCCTCGTTTGTCTTTTCCTCTCTATTCCACGCCAAACAATGACCTACACGGGCATCTGCAAATAAGGCACATAATCAAGCGAGACCTCACTGCTGTAAGGCATTGCTAGTGGGCTTTATTTGAAAACTCTGGGTCTCTGAATCAAATTTTCCTCCTGTAAGCAGCAAGTAATTGATTCACACCTAGACTCAGCAGTCTTGATAGAAACCTGCAGCACACCCTCCTTCAACAAACTCATTAGTCAGATGTTAGTCTAGTTTATTGACGTTATTCCTTTTAATCTTTTCTCTTGACAGTAGTAGGTGCACAGTTTTAGTTTGCCAACATCCCTGAATTGATTGTGTAGTTTATAATAGAAATGTAGTTTGACATAACTACACTAAAGTAACAGCCAATTGGACCACATAAAATATGAAGAAAAACAGGATTCCTGTGTTGCCCTTATGACTTATTGCAAGCACTTAGAACAGTGCATTTCTTATTTTGCCATTTCAAACCTATAGGCAACTGAAATAAAGTGGAGAGCAAACAATTGACAAAGCACATATACAATCAATGTCCACATTTTTTCATTACCTCTGTCGGGGTTTGAAAATAACCAGCTTTGTGATTAAACAAGAACATATTTGCAGCACTTTTGTAAATCTGGACTGGCAAAACTCCAGCGTAAGTAAATCCTGCACTTGGCAACAGACAACTCTGCATAGTTGAAATCTTGCCCAATCCGTAAGGATTTTGGACTAGTCCATTCCACACATTGTTGCTATTCTGTATGCTACATTACCTGTTGTAAAAATCTGTGTGACCTCCATTCCGGGAACAATTGTAAAAAATAATGGCTTTATACCTCATGCCCCTCATTAGTTGCACTGTTATACTGTAGCATGGGGTGGGAGGGTGGGGGGGTTGATTGCCTAAGCCATACCGTGCGTTAATCTGATTATGTTTGTGTTTGGAGCAATGCAAACAAGCTGCCATAAACAAGTTGAAATAGTCAGCCAGACCTTGCTCTCCGATGCAACAAACACACACACAAGCCTCTTCTCCCGGGCTAAATAATGAAGAACGGAGGCACATCGCTTAGGTGATTAATTATCCATGTCACCAGATGGGACAATGAGCAAAAAAAGTCAGATTTTCTCTTTTTTTCCTAAATGCATTTCAGAGTGAGGATTCGATTGGGGTAATGACAGCCATATGTTGATGGATGACCACAGGCTAGTATTAATCAGAAATACAGATATGGGATGTTACCAGGACAGAGAGAGAGAGAGAGAGAGAGAGAGAGAGAGAGAGAGAGAGAGAGAGAGAGAGAGAGAGAGAACCTATGAAAACCGGCAAAGAAAAATTCCAAAGAAGCCTCAACTCGGAAAATCTGCAAAAGAATTTGTGGAGAAAAAAAAAAGCCAGTAGATTTTACATAATGTATTTTAGTAATTAGATTATGTGAAGTTTCTGTGTGTTATAGGCTCTTTATGAAAGCCATTTCAGATGTATCTATTAACATAATGGCTCAAATTATTTAAAAATGAATGACTTTAGTTTTACTTTTTGCCAGTTTTAATGCCAATTAAACAATTTTCCACCAGGACTCCACCTAACCAATCCAACTACTCATAACCGTAGCTTGATCACAGCCAATTTAAAGAGCGCCTTAAGTCAAAGAATACTTTTACGACAAATGAAAAACTACCATGCATAGCAGTTGAGATCATTTGCTTTAATTGCCATCTGGCGTATTGAAAATTCTACCAGAAGAACACTTTTGAGCAGACATTTAAGCTAAGAAAGTGTCGATTCTTATTAATGAATCAGACATTTTTGTATCTGACATGGTTGAAAGACTGCAACCAAGAGGATCTTGCCTCAGGGACGCTGGGTACACACATGGGGCCACTTATGTAGCCTGGTCAGGCGAAGAGAGAGGTTCAGGTCATTTTATCCCTCATTACATGGGCATACATGTCAAATATCTACACCCTGGAGCCCCATCATTTTATTTCTTCTCTTAAAGCCAGTTCAAACACGCAGCCAAAATCTTAAGTAACATCACTCCAAGAATACTGTTGGTGTACCCTCGCAGTGCAAAAAGGAGAACTTAGCATAAGCTTTCTGTTGAAGGGGAAGACAATTTATAGTCTGTCCGTCAAATTCTACACTGTTCACAAGCAATCTGAAATCAGCTCATTTCCAAATTTTCAGGATTTCATAAATCAAAAATACAATATAACAAAAATGTAGAATGATGCTGTCAACACCAATAATACACAACAGCCTGACTTTACATTGGGTTACCTGACATTGGGTTAAGAGAGCTGTTGACCTCGACACACATACTGCTGCACACAATGCAGCAATGTTACTTTATAACTGGATCACATATGGCAGTTGCCCTTTCCTGCATCTTTCAATATTAAGGGCTGCATTTTATAACAGAAGATATACAGTTGATGTTGGCTGAAGGCCACGATTTATCAAATTGGAGACAGCCAGCCTTTAAATAAAAGAATGCATGAATATGAATGAATATAATCCTGGGTTAGAAAGATACTTGTTCATCAATCCTTGCCTCTTATAATTCGTTGTTCTTTTTGAAACTACTTATTTTTAAGCTACAAGTCCATGAAGATCTTTATTCCCTGTTTTGAAAGAAGCTTGTGTCAATTAAGCTGTCCTACAGATGACAGAGAACAAGCATATCTTTAAAACTTTGAAGTAGAGCTGTGATCAAAGCAGAAGCTCCATTTTTTTTTTTTTTTGGGACTGACTAGCCAATACGTCAGATTTAAAACTGGAGCAATATTGGTTCACTATATGCTAATGTATGTGTCTTTTCTCACTGAAACGGGATGGGTTAGGTTTGTGGTTGAAAATCAGTTGTGGTCCGAATATAAAAAACGAAGACGTGTTATGTATATGAGGAAGAAATGAAATTCAGTGGGGTGGCAGGAAGAGTGACCTCTTTACCTATTGATTGCATTCTCTCTGAATGGCAGATCATCAGGGTGTGAGAAGCACATTAATTTTGAAAAGTGTCAAAACAGGTCCCTTTGACAAACTTTTGACATACTTCACACTTACTGAGGCTTTTCAGATTATACAAAGTACAATATACAAATATTCCTCACCAAATACCATAATGTCGATATTGCGATGATATTGTATGGTTCACTATTGGTGCTTTAACAAAATGTTATTTACACGGTGAGATTTTTGATAAATACTCACCTGAACTGAAATGAAACGACTTAGTGGGTAAAGGTAAATAATAGAACAGCTAGAACAGTCTGGTTAAGTTCAGAAAATGACATCACTTTATTATAATGCAGCCTGGAAAACCAGGAAAAGACAACACTTCCCATATCACGCTATTACGATATATCCAAAATTTGAGACGATATCTAGTCTCATGTCGTGATATTGATCTGGCACTGATATATTGCCCAGCCCTAAAATAAAGCTTTAAGAGCACATTCATGCTAACTGCCCATAAATCACACCCGGTTTGTTGTTAGAATAAAAGCTAAACATGACTGAGTAAATGTGAGAGATATTAACATGCATTAGAGATCGACCGATATGGATTTTTTAAAATTCCAATGCTGATACCTATATATTATAACAATATATATTTATTTTTTCCTCACAAGCTTTAGCCGATGGCCAATAAGGATTGCCGATATTTGAAACCAATACTCCTTTTGCTCCCTTAATTTACATCATAAAAATGTAAACCCTGCCACACTGGATTTGATTTCAGAATCTGCTCTGCCATTTCTTTAAAAATAATAAACAAAAAACACAGATCAGTGTCACTTCTGTAATCATCTTACTTCATATCACCCACATTATGTGTGCAACGTGCATCATATGGAGGGGTGCACTGCATACGGTTAACTGTGCAAGGGTAAAAGGCTTTCATCAACATCTGCAACACAGCCTTGATGATGCATTGCTTGCCGACATATTATAAGACAGATATAATCAGGTCATCACAAAATGTCCTTTGTCAAAACGTCTAAATAACTTAAGAAAACAAACCTGAAAAGTAGCCATTGAAATAAAGTGCTTGTTATGTAATTTAAGGCTGCCATGGTGCTAGTGGTAGAGGGCCTATTATTAGTAGGGCTGTCAATCCATTAAAAGATTTCATCCCAATTAATTGCATGACTGTCCATAGTTAACTTGCAATTAATTGCACATTTTTAGCTGTTCTAAACTTTAGGATATTTTTAAAATTTTTAAATGCTTTTAATGCTAAATGGTATTTCGACGTCCTCCAGTGGTAACTTAATTCCCATCCACAGTACCTGCTTTCTAATGATCATTAATTTAGTTAAAAGTGTAAGAAATAAAGCCTGTTACTCAGAACAGGAGGACTCTCTTTAGACTAAGTGTGCGGCTTTGAAAAGAGCCTAAAAGTATATATTATTATTATTACAGTATTATTTGTGATTCAGGATCAGGTTTCCAAATCACAGAATGTGTGCCAAGAAAAAAATAAAAATAGTGGCAACAAAAGGAATTTACATTAACTTGTTATTTTGTTAATTTTGACAGCTGTAATTATTAGCTTAGAATTTGTGCTGTCAGTTAAAGATGTTATTAATGACATTTACACAAACCCATTTTAACAGCGTCAATTTTTTTATCGCAAGATTAACGTTCTTTTTGGCCTAGCAAAGTTTGCGAGGTTTTTTTTCCACATGATGTTGCAACAATTAGTAGTAGTAGTACAAAGAGTAGTAACGTTATGTTAGAGTAGATGGCGAGCGAGACGCTGAAATGAATGCCAATAAGATTCTGAATGGAAAAGTTAACTTTTTAAAAGTTGCCGAATGGTTCCATTGACAAGACCAAAGTGATGTGTGTGTTTTGTTGTTGTGAACTGAGCTATCGTCGCAGCACGTCCAGTCTGAAATACCACCTGATGGCCAAGCACACAGCTGATGCCAATTCTCCGGCCCCTCGTCAAAGTATTTGTATCGTATTTTGTGTACATTGTGTGAGAGATTATTTGCTCCAAGTGTGAATGACTGTTCAAAGTGGAAATGTTAGCGTGAAACTGAATACAATAGGCTATATGCCAATGTTGTTTTAAAAAAAAAAAAAAGCAAGCCAATCCACTTTTCCATGATGATCAGAGCATTAAAATGAGACAAAATAAATAAATAATTAAATAAATAAATAAATAATGGGGCAAAAAAAGAAATCAAGGGACATTTAGAATAGACAAAAAGGTGCGATTAATTGAGATTAATTGCGAGTTAACTATGACATTAATGCAATTAATCGTGATTAAATATTTTAATCGTTTGACGGCACTGCTTAGAATAAAGACACAGTTAACCTTGCTCTGTCAAAAGCTAACAAGATCTGCCAGCCAACACTTCTAGAGCTCATTGAATGTTTCATGCCTTGATGTTGCCAGGCAACAGAGGCTTCAGGAAGTAACTGCTCCTGGCCAAGAAATAGTCTACCACATAAACCCCAAGGCAACGTGTCGTCGTAACATTTTGGTTTCTGTACATATTAAAACACAAAAGACACAATGTGTTATTGGTTCTTATATATGTGGTGCTGGTAGGCAGATTTACCTTTGGAAAGAGTCAGCCTGCCCGTTTCCAGTCCATAACAAATCCCAAACCTGCTTTTTTTGAAAAGCCTGAAATCACAGCACTTACAGTGAGCAATCATCAGCTACATTTATACAGCCATTGTATGTGTCTGATAACCGGTGTTTGCTATTGTGCAGCTGTGAAGGTTTCAGCTTATGACAAATTCATTCTGACAGCTGACAACTCCACAAACTCCTGACATATGTTTTCCTTTTAAGTAAACCACTTAACAGTGTAGAGTTCAGATTGGGGTCGCCACCCAGAACGCAAACTGGTGGGAATAACTGAGGTGGAAAAACAAGGACTAAAAATGTTAGGATGTTACATCACGCCAATTCTGTTTGACCTTAAAACCTGCTTAATCCAGCCCAACGAGAGAATGAGTCTACAGGGAGGAGTGCCCACAGCTTTGTGGCGTTTGAATTAACCCGTCTTATTAGGTTGTCACTTTCTTTTATATCCAAACTGTGCAAACTTTGCAGGATTTAGGCTAAATTCAGTGAAGAGTAAAAAAAAAAAAAAAATCTAAAAATCAATACAGCATCGTTGTAAAATTGCAATTATATCGTATCGTGACATAGGTATTGTGATGATATCGTATCGTGAGGCCACTGGTGATTCCCACCCATATTATTTACAGTAGCTGCGGTGTGAACATGATCGTTAGCAACATGAGCATTGGCTTGGTTCAGTAACCTTACCAAGGTGCTGCAGAGCTGGGACCATTTTGTGCTCTTATTGTAATAGTGACATATCTCACAGAAGCAACAAGTAAATGGATGAAAGAGCCTATTGTGCTGTCTACTCAGGATGTTGTAAAGCTACTTATGAGAGGAGTCATGAGTAAGTGTGCAGAAAAAATGTCTTGAGAAGGAATGGAGAAAAAAAAATAGATAGATTGGAAGTATTGATTGTAAAACACAAACTCACCAATAAGAGGCAAGTGTCTTTATTAATTCTTCATTAAAAGTAAGTGTGAGCAATCGTAGTTACAGTGTTTGTTTGGGTTTAAACAGCTGGAAGAAAAGATAAATGTCAGAGAGGGATGGGTGTGCTGTCTTGAATTTCTGCCTGACAGCCACAACACAATAACAGCTTTTGCTTGTTCCCCTGTCACTTACTGTCGCTGACAAGTTGTTCCAAAATCCAACACTAACAACGCAAGACTGCTTCTCACATTTAGCTATTAAACATAGCTAAATGTGAGAAGCAGTCTTTCTCCAAGGTTTTTTCACATTCTTAAAATTATCATTACACAAACACATGCTACTTTATCCACACAGTTACATGAACAGAAAATGTATTAATTACATTAAAAAACACATCAGAATGTACAATGACACAGATTACATGTCCAACATTAATTATTATTTCTTTGGTAGAGGTACTGGAGTTTAACATGGCAAAATAATCCACATCTACATTTACATTGAGCTAAATGCTAATGTTAGCATGCTGATATTCTCACAATGAAAACTCAACATGCTGATGTTTTGCAGGTAAAATGTCCATCATGTACACTCTGGATTTAGTGTAGAATGCTAGGTTTGATCATTGACTCTGAACACAAATTACAGTTCAGGCTAATGGGAATGTCATTAGTTTTGCCAGTATTTGGTCATTAACCAGAGTACAAAACCAGCCAATAGATAACACACCAACATCGCCATGACTAGAGCCAAACTGCTAAAAACCTGTCTTACACATAGATGCTAATTAGTACTTACTAAATTCAAAGCCACATCGTGTCATGGCATCCAAGATGTGATGTATCTGAATGTGGCTTCTAATGTAACCCAGTGCTTCCCCATACGCAAGGGTTGGCTGGGGTCTCCACGACACATATGTCACCATCAGAGGGTGTACCTCGCACAGACGTCCTCGTACTGCCAAGTTTTAGTGACCACACGGACATGTCTGCGTAGCAGCTGTTCACAAGTATAATTGAGCCTTTAGACTGAACTGTATGGCCTATGTATATCCCTATTCATAGGGGCGGGTACAGAAGCAGAAGAAAATATGAAAAGATGGCTCTATGAATGTGATTATGTGTTGGATAAAGAGAGCTGCAAGTGGTGGAGAGGGAACACTGAAAAAATAGGGAGTACAGAGAGGAGAGAAACAATTAAAAAGTCTATGTGATGATTGGAGGAGCAGTAAAAATGCACCTCATTTGTATTCCTTGCAGATTGTACTTTTCTTTAGCTTCTACAAACCCCTCATTTTATGATATATTCATTTCTTTACATACTATTTGTATTTACAGAGGCAAGTCCATTTACAACTCCTGTTTCTTTACTGCTCAGCTATGATGATGTTATCGTTTCTGAGGATAAACAGGGCGAGTCATCCTTTGAAAATGTCCTTATTTCAAAAGAAGACACTGTGCTGAATAATCCAGCAAAATGGCTGGATTTATCAGGGCCTGCAACATTAAAAGTAAATGAGGGAGAAAAGTAAATGAGGGAGTAAAGTAAATAATAATAAGTTCTGGGAGGCATGCCTATTCTGTGGAGTGAATCCAGAGCCTCAGCTGAGATGTGGAAAGGAAGGAAGGATGCCCAACACATCATCAATCATTTTGGTATGGGCCAATGTTACACGCGTAACTAACAAGGCCTGGATGTGTTACTTAGGACAGAATGCATTTGAAAATGAAGTAGGTACAGTACAGCTAAAGAAATGGCATCCTCATCAGAGCTACCTGTGTTGATCACCCCCGTCATGTCCTCCTGTTGATAAATGACCACTGTGGAGGAGAGCGAGTCTGTAACATTAAGACCTACACACAAAAAGGAAAAACCAACAAACACGCACATGGGGAATCTAGGAAGACTTGTGCACAGGTGGTGTGAGTAATGGGGGTACGCAAGTAGGGTCAATGTGGCATTTTCACACTAAAAAGGTACCCACCATTAGCCAATGCCAGAGGGTCCGTCCGAGCCCCCTGCACACTATTAACCCACTTGCAGGGCCACTGGACTAGGAAATGGGGAATAAGGGGATTTAGCCCGGAGGAATACCTGTGTGTGTCTGTGAAACTGCATGCATGTGTGGGCAGTAGAAGCATAAATATGCAGAGCCAGATAAATGTGAGACTTTGCTTGTTTCGGCACGTGGCGTGCGCGCAAGTGTGTATGTGGTTATGTTTCCATGTCAGTAGAGGCTGCTTGCCTGGAATGTGTTCACACATGCAGTCGGATGAATGAAGCTGAGGGGTCGGAGTTGAGCTGTGACAGTGGCAGCTGTCAGCACTGTGGTGTGTGTGATGTATGAGCTCATCCGTCACTACCAGCCCCTTTCTGTGGAGGGGGTGGAACAGCACTTCCAACATCATTTCCAATTTATCCCTCGGTCGATTCTCTTCTTGAATAATATCTGAGCGGTATTGTTCCTTGTTGAGATCAATTTGCATTTCTTCTCTTGTATTCCTTGTTTAAATGTTGGCACAGACGTGTGAGATATGGGTAAATATTGGTAGTTTCTTCTTTGTCTTGCTCCATCTTTGTGAGTATTATGATGCAAATGTTTGCCTGTAGATGGGCTCGACAAGTGAGAAAACATGGGCATGCAATAACAAGAATAAAACTGGAAAATGCATGACTTCAAAAAAAAAAAAAAAAACTTTGGCTATGTTGTTACAGATGTTGGATTTAGATAAAAATATAGTTGCTAGGCTCTACACACACACACACACACACACACACACACACACACACACACACACACACACACACACACACACACACACACACACACACACACACACACACACACACACACACACACACACACACACACACACACACACACACACACACACACACACACACACACACACACACACACACACACACACACACACACACACACACACACACACACACACACACACACACACACACACACACACACACACACACACTGGCAACATGCTGCCAGTTGGCCACACCTGAGTCAAACCCCACAGAGGATGAGACACAGCTGCAGAGCAAAGACACTTTGACACACATACATGGTGTTTGAGTATTTGTGTTTGTGTAAAAAGACTGGGATAAAGCCCTGGGGATACAATAAAAGAAAAAGAATGCTGACAAGTGGAACACAAAACAACTTAAAACAACAAAAGAAATTCCTTGCAGGCTAAAGTTGCTTTACCGATCTATACCCTTATGTCTTGATTTGTTTTTTTACATGGTTAAAATAGATCTGCATAATGGATGCTAAAAAATGTAAAGTTTCTCAAATAAGTGCTGCTTACTGCGGGCACAGTTGGCGAAAATACACTTCAGCCCTCCAGATACCCACGGTGTCCAAGTCTCTGCGCGGAAATATTAATAGCCTATGTAAGGTATGTCTTTGAGATTAAGTGCAATAGTAGGGGATGTGTTACCTCATGTCCTTTTACTTGAAAGGCCCAGTGAAGCACATTGAGCAGTCATCACTGAGATCCCTTTATGGCTGTCCAGTCTGTCCTCATGAATTACATTTCAAATAATTTCCACCTTTGTTCATGCACGGCGGTGCCAAGAGCCCCGTGTCTGACACATGTATAAATCAAAGAGCAATTCACCGTTCGGAGGTTGCCGGATGCAAGCCATCGTTGGGGTCATGCTGCAAAATATGGACCATGAGCGTTCTCCATAACAACGTGCCAAGAGCAGATGCAGAGCCAATCGCGAGGTATGACAACTGCACATAAGCATGTTTTATATTGCTAGTTTAATGCCTCCCCATGTTTACATCAATCACGTTAGAAGAGAACGTGCCCTTCAACAGGAGCACATTGTGCATGTTCTTACAGAGAGCTGTGATAAAGACAGAGCACAAGCTTTTTGTTTTCCTGAGGTTAGGCTAATTCTCGCTTTGAAACTGAGCAAGTCCAGGAGAAACAACTATATACGGTATATGGAAATAAATCACTTGTATTGAATTTTTCCTCTTGTTGTGATCCTTTTCTTGTATTTTTTTTTTCTCTCTTTGTCCTCCGCAGAAGGTTTTGTGTCATCCTATAAAAAGGTTCCATTGCACCAAGTGAAAGAGCACTTTATTTTGGGTTGCATTTGGGGTGCTACGGAAAAATACCACCCACACCGGCTGTGACTCATGCAGCAAAACACGTGTTTGCATAACTCTAAATAATTGCAGAGCATCGCTCTCCAAAAATCTTGTTATACCCTTCTCCCCCTTTCCTTTTACTCCCTTCGTTTTTTTCCCCCCACAGTGAAAGACACAAACAAGAAAACCAATAACTCGCAGCCCTCTGAGACAATAACAACTGAGCTACACATCATGAAATGATATTAACAGCACCATCCAATTCTCTCTGCGGAGAGCATGCTTACTATGCACAACAACCAACCTGCCACTTATTCATAGAGCGAAACAAAAAAAATAACAGGCCACTACCTGGGGCCAGTATCCACAGACGCCTGTGGGATTCGCAGAATCTTGCACGGCTGCCCCCTAATTAACTGTTCTCCTCCAACAAATGCTGATTGTTTGTGAAAGCCCCGCTTTCCTGTCGTGATGCAGCTTTCCGCAGCTTATGTTCTTTAATGGCCAGCAGGAGTGTGGTCACCGTGATCCTCTCCGACCCGTCTCGTCACTGGTTAATGGGATGTTTCCATTGGCAACACCAGCAACTCTTTTGCATTGCAGGGAGAATGGGTGGGTGCCAGAGCAAAATGGAACGTGGCAAGGACTGGGATGGTGGATGCTGCTCTGTGCCGCTGCTGTCAAGTGTAGGTGTGTATTTTCCTCATAAAAAAAAAAAAATAAAAAGGTATGAGTTGAAGGCCGAGTCAAAGAGTACATTGTGATCCCAAAGGCCATATACCGTATTTTACTGTTGGGTGGCTGCATTTATTATTATTTTGATCCTTCAGGCTTCCTGTGTCTCTATCACTCCGCCTTGTATGGGGCCGGTGGTCTCTGAGGCAGCAAAATTCAGTGTTAATGCATCACTACCACTTGTCAGGCCTGTTGGAATAGATTGTGAAGAGGATGTAAGAGGACACTGCTAGAGGAAATTAATAACCCAAGGACTACATTATGGCCTTATTGACAGACAGTAAAACTCCTTCACACATCTCTCACTGCCTTTCTCGTGCGGCCTCTCTGTGAACATGCACGCTAACCAACACAAAAAAAAAACCAAGACAACATTTTGTCTGGGTTTGAAATATAAAGTATATGACATACAGAGGTAGGGCGCTTGCTTTGGCAAAAATAAAAAAAATAATTTTTGGTCTACAGAAGCCGAACTCTTTGCAATAAGGGTAATATACTTTTTTGTGCTAAATACTGTACCTCTACTGCAACTGAAATATCCAGCCATACATTTCTGAATTATTGACACACACACACACACACACACACACACACACACACACACACACACACACACACACACACACACACACACACACACACACACACACACACACACACACACACACACACACACACAAAATTGAAACTTCAACCTGGTTTCCAGCTCCAAATTCACTCATTAGAGGGATTCATTTTCAGCCAAAATAAGCCATACACTATATTGGATTTTCAGCCTCAATTTCACACTCCTCACTCCTTAAGCACACAGGTCTGGTGGAAATATTCTTAAAAAGGAAGATAAGATGACCTTTGAAAACCCAGAGTCAGCCAGTTGATTGGCTGTGAATGGACGGATTCCCAAACCCCACATAAAGGATACAGTATGAGAGATGAAGGCCGGGTTGGCTCAGTGGGTAGAGCACATGTACTTCGAGGTGTATGCCTTGACGCAGAGGTCCAGGGTTCGAATCGGACCTGTGACAATTTCCTGCATGTCTTCCCCCTCTTTCTCTCTCTCTCCCCTTTCTAACCTAGCTGTCCTATCAAAAAAAAAAAAATGGCGGAATAGCCCCAAAAATAGATCTTTAAAAAAAAAGTACCTCTGTTAATCCTTTTTTGTTTGCAGTTTTCTGTAAGTTTTTAAATTGCATGTCAGCAGTGGCCTAAAGGTTAAGTGGGCTGTTAAAGAAGCTTCAAAGATTTTTCTTACGTTCAGGAGTTGTTTTTTTTTAACTTCTGCACAAAGCTTGTCCTCCTCTGCTTCCATTCTCAACCCATCAATATCTCTCATTGGGATTCTGTACATTGGTGTAGGTCTTCCTTCACTCAAGCGTTTCTTTCTTTGGCTGGTCTCTTCTTTCACCAGAGCCTTTTGTCCTGCCCTCCTCCTTCATTCTCTACTCATTTCTTTCCGTCTTACCAGTCTCTCAGTGGCTTTGTGATTTCCTATTTCTTTCTTTTCCATCTTACTTCTCAACTTGCTTCAATTCTTTTCCTGCGCTCCATTTCCACTTCTTTCAAATCATTATATAGTCTCCCCTCCGTCTTTTCTTCCCGGTCAGCCCCACGGACTTCTTCAAAGTCCCCATTTTCATTTATTTTCAACGTTTTGTCTTGCCATTTATAGAAGACATCAAGGGATATGGACATTGAAATAGAGCATTTCTTTATTTAATATGAATTAAAATCAAGAATACATTGGTTTTGTAATGCATGAATTAATCCATTATCATATATTAGCACTCTAAAAGGATTTTCAAAAAAGCATTTGAAAATCCATTTGAAAATGCCAGAGTTTTAAATACAAATAATTGAATTCACAAACCACATTATGAATATAACTTTTAGTAAGGCAAGTCACTACCTGATGGGAGTCGAGGGCAGATGTGAGTTACGCATGCACAGATTTAAACGTTTACGGCATAACGTGTCCATCAAATAAGAAACTTTTCTCATTAAACAATAACAGAAGATGGAAATCATTTCAAAAATGTTTTAGCTATCTATGATTGTTTGGTTGCTAACGTTAGCTCAAAGCGCCATTCTATTGACAGCCTTTGTTGTGTTTGATGCTAACTTGTAGCCAGCAGTGAACAAACTTCGTTAAGTAGGGCCATTTTACTATATTGACATTACAGAAGTCTCTCCTTAGCATCTTGTATGCTACTTGTGGCAAATTAAAACGCATGCACGACTCACATCGGGTAGCGACAACGCATTTAAAATGGCAATTCCTTTTCTAATTTGCTGCTTTTCCACATCTAATTTGGAATTCACCTCTCCATTAAGCCTTTCTTTGACACTTGGGGGCCTTGTGCTGGTTGGATAAAACAATGCAAACGAGCATGGGAACAAGCTCTCTGGTTGGCTAAGAATTCCCATATCCCTTGATGTCCGCCATAGCCATTGTTGTTGTCCGTCTATACTTGTGTACTTTAGTCTGCCTTGCGTATTTCTCCTGTGAAGCTCTCTGGGGTCTGATGCCACCAGACAGGAGACCTGTTTTTGGGAGCGTGTAATGTATACACAGCCTCCCAGTTAAGCATTGTGTAATCTCTTTGCTTCACATACTGTACATGTGAAAAACACCAATAGTTATCTTTTATAGATGTGGTGGGCTTAGATTTCAAATTTTGCGTCACCCCTAAAATTGCAAAACATTTTATTTCATTTTTGTACCCGCATTTTAATCCAGCCAGCGGTGGAATAAAATGGGAGGCGGGTGGGTGGGGGGTGATTGACAGGTTGTAGCTGACTGAGAGTGACTGCATGTAAACTCTAAAATCACTTTAAGACATGTTAAGCAGGCATTGTTCTTGCTGTTGTGTTGTGTCTCCCTCCTCCCTGTATTTCCTCTTTGTTTTAGAGTGAAACATTTGATTGCAAGGAAGGATTGTGGGCACTTTTTGATCACAAAATAATAATAAAAAATGACATACTGGTACAGTCCCGCTGCCGGGCCGTTATCTCCATTTTAAGAGAAAACGTTTTCTTTACTCATAAATTGCAAGCATTAAATCTTCATAAACACGCTCATGCAGCACACCATTAAAGTAAGCTTAAAGTCTCATGATTCCATTAAGCCCACACACAAAGCATAAGATGACTTAGAGCAGTTATAATCATGTTATGACGTAAAGAAACACAGAAAGATTCTGCGCCGATAGCGTTTAAAGTCGAGCATGCATCCCTACCTTTTTCCTCGTATCTTTATTCACAGCGGTGAAAGTTCGCCAAAAACGTTTTTTTCCTACATCGCCAACCATCCGAGGAATTAGACTATCCAAGCTATTTAATCCAAAATGAGCTGGTCCCCTCACAATCTTGTAGTTTCTGGCGTTTCGACGTGGAGAAATCTAGATAGATTATCATTTCTGCGTTTTGATCGCTTGTTTCTTGTCCCCTGGGCGTGCTACCAAGTTACTCTGCACACCTGCAGATTCTACGACGCCTAAGCATTCAAATCCACTTTGTTGTCAGCCAATCCGTCTAGAGTAACCTGAGATGTCCCTTATAGAAGCCAATGATGTTGCTGAGTTGAGGGATGAACAACAGCTATTCCTTCCAGTTAAAACTAGATGTTATGAAACCGGCCTACCTGTTTAGCCAATAAGACAAATTGAGCAGAAAATGTTAACCCTGTGATGGCTCCAGCTGTGTCAAAGCAACAACAGGGCCTTAGTTATTGCATTTCACCATTTCATCAATTTATAATTACTTCTTTCTATAAAGTTATGTACATAGTTATTTCAGATATGTGTGTGAGTGATGTGGATGTTTTTTTAATTTGAGAAGTTTTGTATTTTGCACTTTTTGGGCTTTTTTAGAAATAAGAAAAACGCGCATCTGTAGAAATAAATTCATATAAAAATCAATTTTGAGTCATTTATTTTTTTATTTTTTCTGTATTATGTTGAGACATGTGGCTAGGGTAGTAGTTTTGTGTGTACCCCATCTAACATGCTGACAGTAGTGTTTTTTAATAATTTTACAGATACTTTACTTGGAGGGAAATAGAAATTCTCTATTCAAACCTCTTTAGCTCTGTGTCAGTGAGGCCCAGTATCACACTGACACTTAAAGAAAATTGAGTGTTAGCTTCC
This sequence comes from Percina caprodes, assembly GCA_013375575.1. Taxonomy (NCBI): domain Eukaryota; kingdom Metazoa; phylum Chordata; class Actinopteri; order Perciformes; family Percidae; genus Percina; species Percina caprodes. The sequence continues at coordinate 79,691 of JABXJD010000056.1, read as the reverse complement.
CAATGACCTCAGGAACATCCCAGAGGGCCAAAGTACGTGGGAACTGTAGCACTTTTTTTTGGTAAAAAAATGTAGGCGAGAAAAGCATGTATTTTCAAGAGTGTGTAAAGAGGTTAAACAGACAGTACGAATGGCCTAAGGTGCCTTAAAGCCCTAAATAAAGCAACCTTTTAGTGGCCAATTTTATGCTCAAATGCTTTAACTATGAGCTCAGTGCGACACTGGTGTGAGCAAAATGCTTTCAATATCCAAAATGGAGTTGATGTATGACTTATTGGATATTACATTTATCCAATACGTTCTACAAAAATGTAGCTTCAACCTTACAGTCACTTTTAGCAGCGGAAGCCAGAGAAATTCAACCTTAGTAATTTGATGCGTCTAAGGATGTGTTCAGGTCAAAAATAGTGCTTCTTCCAACACAGGCTCAGGCATTTACTTACTTACAGTTTTCTTTTATATTACTCTTTTCTCTTTTCACCTTTTGTCATTCTGCATCTCTCTACGGGTTTTTTTGTGGATTTAAGGTTAATCACATATCAACCCAGTATACACATCTCTCTTTAATATAGCTTGTGCACTGAATAATGAGAAAGCAATCCAAAAGATAAAAAAGGAAGCGAAAGAGTTCAGTTCGTGTTATTGTGCATTGCATTCTTTAATCATGAATTGTAATGTGGGGAAGGTAAAGTATTTGTTTTTAATTTATGGTATAAAAGCAACACAACAGTTACAGAATTATGATGTTAAACTTCAGCTATTATACACCTCTGATGGCAGTCTCAAACTATAGGGGTTTTTAAGGTAATGGTATTAATTTACTAATGTACAGCTGCACTTTTGTGGTAATTTACAATTTGAGCCATTTCCTCATCTGGTGAATCACAAATAATGGGATTAATTTTTCAAAATGCCAAGAGAGTCAAACTGTGTTTGGAAATATGCTAATGAATTACAAAGTTAAATTACAAAATTAAAGACTTGCTCGCCAGTGTTTTAAGCGAGAGCATCTTATGCATGATGCATAAGATCACCATATGTAGCTGCCTTTAATTATAAGTAAATATTGTGTAATGTCACCTGATCTTTGATACATTCTCAAAACACGGCAAGTTTATTACTATGTTTCTTCAAAATGTTCGCCAAGTTTTATAGATTATGAAAACATTTCAACTTCAACTAATTTTATACTCGTATAGATTCATTTGTAGATCAGAGATAATCTGATGACATCTGCTGACACATTGGTTATTGGTTATGGTAAAAAAAGAAAAAAAAGAAAAATCCTTATTTTCTTAATATATTTGTTGACTTAAGTGACACTTGAGCAACACAAGGCTACAGTAACCAGAGTCAAGTGCTCAGGTTTTCCTATACAACTTGCTTTTATTCACTGGAATACATGTGAAATAATGTTGAAACAGCAGTTACGTGACTGTAAACTGGTAAATGTGAGCAGGTTGTGGTTCAATCATCTCTCGGTCAATCTCTCTCTGTGTGTACAGTATCTGTGCGGTGGCCCAGGACATCAGTAAGGTGCTAATAAGATGCTGCAGTGGAGCATGGGACAGAGCGAGTGGACAATCACCACGGTGAGAGATAATTTCACACTCGCTGCCCTGATAACTGTCCAACAGCTGCTGGAAGCACAACTGGCAGAGAGACCCTGCTCAGTAATCTCTCTCGAGCTGAACTAAAGCAGAAAACCCCAACAACATCTGTACAGTGAACAGGCAGGGAAGCTAGCACGTGTGTGAGGATCATCCACTGGCAATCAACCATCCATCAGCCACCTGGTGAAAACCTGCATACAAGCTCCCCCAACTCTGCTGTGTTACCCTCTCATTCCCAGAACAGAATTTTCCAACATGTTTGAATGGTTGTATTAGAGACTACATCATCACTACAGCAACTTCTTTGATGGTAGCTTCTTTAGGTACAAAGCCAGGAGTTAACTTCATTTCTTTTTAGCAGTATGTGAAGGAGATATCAACTAGAGATTACAGTTAACTTTAACCATCTTTATCAACACATACAACCTTAAACTTAAAGGGGTGTTATGCAGAGACGACCACCATTCAACTCGAAAAAAAGTTAAACATTCCAATGACTCCAAAGCTGTTCAGTTACGCTAAATTAAGCTAAAAAATAAAAATAAAAAAGGCATAGTTCCCCTAAGGCAGAAAATGTCCTCACTTACCAGAACTCCTATCCCCATCTTTCCCTAATGACTAACTGAAGGTCATGCACAAACTCAAATGTGTTTTCATGGTATGACAGACAATTGATTCATCTGTCTTACACCAGTAATTGCCATTTGCAAACAGCCACATAGAACAACAATAAATCACACACACACACACACACAAAAAAGCAGAAATAAAAAGGACAATCCAGGACAAGTCATATTTGAGATACCATGCTACTGGTGTTGCAAACTTTCACTTTTCATTTTCAGTTTAAGTACTGTGTTTCAAAGATTCAAGTTAGTGTGCTGTATGTGAGAGGATTACTGTGTGAAACTCTGGGTGCTCAAAAAAAGTAAAAAAAACAATAACTTCGAACAACGCGTTGTCAGATTACGTTGGAAGAAACAAGTGTTTAAACCTGAGCCAAATGCTTTAAGGCAGAGTGAAAAACTGGCAGGCATTCATTGTGATGCACTTAGTAAACACATACTAGTCCCACAAATGGTTGTGGAACAAATGTAAAAAAGAGAGCTAGGATGAAAAATTATACCGACGCCTTTGTCTTTACCAATCACTAAGGTTATTCAATGAATGGGTTTAAAGCTATAGCGCGTAGTTTTTGTCGACCCCATGAGGAATTCTAAGTAATGACAACACTGTCGGCGCGTTCACAGCCCCCAACCCTCTTCCACGCAAATGCTAGTAGCCAAGGAGGACACGGAGGATTAAAAACCCATGGACTCTTCAGAAGAGGTAATTATCTTCACTGAACACAGTCATACTGAGAATTACAGAGAGAGTTGTGTTGAGCTGACTTAATTAGCTTTGTAGCAACTCATTTGGCAATGGCTTGAATGTAACGGACGTTCATTAAATATTAAAAAGTTAGGCACTAAAGCTTTAATTAAGTGAAATATGTAAAGCTATGGGAAATAAGTTACTAAAAGAGCTAGCACTCACTCTGGTACATAAAAAAAAAAAAAAAAAAAAAAAAAGGGAAACAGAAAGCTCTATGAATCACAAAGACAAAAATGCATCATGTTTGCAAAGACTGACCCATCAAGAATACTGAATTAATTTTCCAATGTAACACCTGAATATTGTTTACGGCCAAGTTGTGACTATTTTAGGGCTGCCCCCTGAACGTTGAAGATTCAAATGATCTGAATCAGCTTTATTTGCCAGGTATAAGGACACATCCGAGGAATTTTGCTTTGGATCGTATTCCTCAATGCACTTACAAATGCATACAAAAACAAACAATGTATACACACACTAGAAACAGAAATATAGACAGGTTGAGGAAATAGTGCAATGAAGAGTGCAAAGTATGCAGGAGTAAATTATAAATTATAAATTAGCAAAGTATCAGTCGGTGTATAGTGTACTTCTGGGGGCATTTCAGTCCCTAGAAGCAGCTGCAGAGGGACTGCTCCTCAATTTCATGCTGCTCTCTGGGACGGGCAGCTGCATGCAAATGTGGTCCTGGAGACACCTACTACCACAGAGGCAGTTTTGGGTACTCTCCCAGGTCTGTCTGCTGGCAGATGTCACTGTGATGGCGTCAAAACCGTGCAAGATGCAGTCAAGAAACTTTACAGGTGTCAAAAGATGGGTTCAGCCCTAACTATTAGTGATGCAAAAAATATTCCAAACTACAAAATGGTTCAGAATGTTCTCTCTTTGCTCCATGTTTTTAATGTTGGTCTCTTTCCATCAGCATAGGGCTGTCACACAAGACAGCAGAGGGAAAGAACGGAGAAATGAATGAAGGCAGTAATGGAGAGCTGAAAAAGGAAAACATTTTGTTTCATTATGGATTATTATTTCACAGGATTATTATGACAATCCTGTAATGGAGGTTTGCCTTGTTTGAGTGATGATGGGTACTTGTTGGTTTTTAAGCCCTTTAGCAATTTGCCAAATCACGCCTACTACTGCTTCACTTGCCTTGAACCGCAATAGTCTTGCCAAAAACATCTCTCTGGTTTTAGACAGAGTTGGCAAAAGTACTCACTTCCCGTACTCAAGTAGAAGTACAGGTACTTGTGTTAAAAAATACTCTGCTAAAAGTAGAAGTACTGATTTAACTTCTTTACTCAAGTAAAAGTAACAAAGTAGAGGCTTGGAAATGTACTTAAAGTATAAAAGTAAAAGTAGCCTTGCGAATGACAAATCAACCTGGACCAGACACATGTTACAATACAGCACGCTAATCTCTAAAACATATAGCTTATTTATTGTGACAGAGACTGGGACTCCAAGTTAATAAGATTCTGACTGAGTAGCAAGATATGAATTCAATTGTGATTCTGTGATGAGAAGTCTGTATATTACCATCCAATTAGATTCAAATTTGGTATTAAACTTGTTGGTGAGGACTAGATCAGTACTGTATTTAAAGCTAATTCTGGTTTCCAACTTCCCCCCCCCAGGTGTGTCTGTTAAAAACACGGACGGAGACAACTTCTCTCTGTTGAAGCTTTTTACAATCAAGCCACAGAACAAACACGGGCCTGGCTCTGCTATGGCTGTGTGTTTGTGTGTGGTAATAAAAGAAATAAATAACATTGTAAAGGCTACCATACACAATGCCAAGGAATCATACTGGATATGCTAGTAAATGACAATAAACCCAAATTAACTCCATTATCTTAATGCAGTGCAACTGTAGCATGTGAATAATGCACCTAAAATACAAACGTGAGGAAGGACGTTCAACAATCTCCGTTATGAATCAAAAGCCAGGTGTAACCTGTAATAGGTGAAGAACACAAACAACAACATCACTAGCAAACTTTAAATTTTCCAGAACTATAGACCAATAAAACAACAGGCTTAAATGAACTGACAACATACTGTAAGTTATACGACTTACAGTTCTCAAGGACTTGCACACACAATCTCAGCGGATTCTCCTCCGGACAGCTAGTGCGCGCCCGCTCACGTTGTGAGGGGCGTGTCCGCGCTATTCTCCGACATGCACTCACAATCACACCTGCTAGACGACCTTCTGTACAAAACTAAAGTAACGAGCCAATTTAGTAAAATGTAAGGAGTAGAAAGTACCGATATTCGTGTTAAAATGTAAGGAGTAAAAGTAAAAAAAAATCGCCAAAAAATAAATAGTAAAGTAAAAATATCTGAAAAATCTACTTGAGTACAATAACGAAGCATTTGTACTTTGAAATAGACTCAGGTTGATAACCTGAGTCTATTTCTCGGCTTCTTATCCCGCTCTCTGTGTCCTGTCCTCTTGGTCTCACTCTCCATCACACAGAAAGTTAGCAGACAAACACACAGGCAGACACACACACTCAAACACAGACAAACACACAGGCAGACACACACTCAAACACACACAACCACTCACACACACACACACACACACACACACACTAATGTTGTTGCTAGGCCCCATTATGCGTTAGATGCCCTGAGGCCATGGGGTTCAGCTCGAATTAGCCTTGTTCCCTACCAGAAGATGGGCTATTTACACATGTTGCCAGGCAATTAGGCACTTGTCTGACAATGGGTTTTCTGGTGAGGGCTGACAGCATTATCACAAATAAGGATAAGGGGATGTGAAAGCATGATTGGTTTCTGTTGGAAAGCAAAATGGGTCTTAGGCTGTCTAATCATCCATTCTCCTCTTTCTTTTGCTTACATCATGTGTACCCATGCCTACTGGTAAAAAGGGCAGGAAACCAAACCGTGCACTTAGAACAAATGTTCAGAAAGGTTTTGTTATAAGACCCATTCCTCATTTGACAGCACAGACAAAGTGTTATCCTCAACAAAATTCTTCTGAATGTTGATGTGTCAGAATGTCCAAGGCAAATAAGCAAAAGTATTCTTTGAGGCTGAACGTTATACTGGTCCAGCCACATAATGGACAGGCAAATCAGAGTTCCGGTGGCTTAAATTGGGTGGTGTGTAGGAGGAAGACCAAAGCAAGAAACACAGTACTGGCTGCTTCAGTTACGTACCCGAAGCCATGTCTTCAGAACAGCATTTTAAAAAGGAATCCATTATTAAATTCACCTATCGAATCATGTCTAATATTTTGGGAAGTAATTTAAATTACAAATGAAAAAAAGATCAATTTGTGTATTCTAGGACACCATAAACACCAGCAGTGATGCTGGGTGTGGTCAGAGGTGAACCAGGCTCGAATCTTTCCTCCAGAAAGGACAGCATAATACAGCCCTTTAACCTGGCGTTACATTACTCTTAAAGCAAAAACTATCGCCTACATAGAGTCTTTCATTAACAATAGTTGGTAACTGTAGTGTTAAAGCAGCTAACAGCAAAAAAACAAGATGAGGAGCACAAAAACTATACAATATTATCAATGTGATGCTATCCTCCTCAAAATTAGCATCAGGTGCACTAGAGCTACTAAGAACACTCATGAAGCCATGTTCCCTGGGCCAAAGTAGTTATCATCCATTTTGAGTGTTTTCCCCTCCACTGGGGGGACATTGGTCACTAATCAAGTATTTGAGCACAAATCCAGAAGGGGACAAATAATTAGGAAAAAGGCTGAGTAATGTGTGGGGTAATATACCACTGAGTTCAGTAGTCGGTTTATTCACAACAATAGCAAACCACTAGATCTTCCCAATCTATCCCTTAGAGCCGTTTTACAGTCGACGCATCCAAGCGTGCGCGCACCAATGTGACGTCAAAATGACAAAGATCTCCAGAGGGTGCGCCCCACTAGTTTTTTTCAGCAGTGAGCAAAAAAGCGGAAACAGGAAGCCTGAAGAAGGACTCTCAGAGTGACTGCAACTCTCTTGTAAACTTACTGGGTTAAGAGGAGTTCTTTTATGGTGAATGAAAGGCTTGATCCGACCAAGTAGGTCATCGAATCAAATCAAAGCATTGACGTCCATGCTGATGCCACTTCTGCCGTTGTTCACCTTTTTCCTTCTTCTTCTTGTCCACAGAAATAGCAGTGACAGGAGCCTTTTCTCATTAGCGCCACCTCTGTTCAGGAAAAGACTGCAACTAGTGTCGCGACCACCACGCGGGAGTATAAACAGTTACGGCCTTTAGCCTGCTTTACATTTGTGAGATTAGGGTTGTGGCCATTCTGGGGGTATTTCTGAACAGGAAACGAATATATGTCTTAGAATTTCGAACGCGGGTGTGACATAGATTTTATGGTAAAATCTCCAACAAACAGTTGGAGCTGTTCAGGATTTTGCAAAGTTCGCCGTGATTAAACTAAGCCTTATAGTGATGACTATATTGTAGTATAAAGAGAAGTACTACCCCTCTTGGTTATGGGTAACCAGAGTACACAGTCACGTGATCCTGCGGGGCCCATGGTGGATGGATGAGATGGAAAAGACATGTGGTTCTGCCTGTATAGAGTGCCTACCGTATTGGTCATCAAAGTTTGGGTTTCCACAAAATGGTTATTGCGCCCTGACATGTGTGGGGCAGCGGCTTATATACTGTCACATACTAGCAGCCTAAAATCTGATTTTTTATCTTTACTGTATTTAACTGCTCTTTAATATTTAATTTCTTATACTGAAATGTAACTTTTAGTATTTTTATCTTTTTAATGTAAAGCAGTTTGAATTGCCCTGTTGCTGAAATGTGCTATACAAATAAAGCTGCCTTGCCTTCATTGTACCTTGTTCATACACACAACCTTATCACATGGTTCTTTAGTGGAAACATGCATGTCTGTCTTGACAACTTAACACTGATTAGCAGCATTACAAAAAGGTTGTTTGTGTTGTTTTGTACTGCTAAATTGACAGGTTTCATTTGGTTTCCATGCCATTTTGATTACCCTGTTCTTTTTCTACACTCACACTTTCTTCCACACAGAAAAATACACAGTCCTACGTTACCTCGCATGACTAGCAGACCCCATGCCTGCTCCCTGAGGCACTGTGGTCCCTTTTATTATTAGAAATGTATTCTATCAGTGCTTTTAATGTAAAAATGCAATAAAGTCATTTCACGCCATGCTGAGCAACTTTGCCACATTATTGTTAGGTCTCTGTGGCTTTCAACGGTGGGACTAGACCCACACATACACACACAAACACACTCACGAATACACTGATCTTGGCAACCTCGTGTACCTTCTCTGTGACAGGTAGAGGGATAAAAATGAACAGATGACTAGCTCAGTAAATCTCTGTGTACACCAGCGTTGGAGTGGAGTCAGCGGCGACAGAATAAACCTTGTTGAGCCTTTCGAAGGTCTGAAAGGTGGGAATTTTCCGGGATGTCCTAACAGTGTGGTGATACACACATGATGGGGTTCACAAACAGCATCAGTTTGCATGTGTTTTCTTGTCTAAATGAGCCATCACATAAAAATCCTGCTGGAAAGTTTTTCCATCATTTAAATTGAAAGTTTCTTATTGTGTCTGTTGTCTCTCCCAACCTTTCCTCATTCAGATGCGATCAGATATGGCTTATCATTATGCCATCTGATGAACTCTTCATGGTACTCTTAGCAGGGCCCATTCAAAACACAAATATTACAGACCAACCTCACCCAGAATACCATCAGATTGGTTAATTGTGCGAGCAGCTCATAACGACCCATGTTTCTCCACAGGTGGCAAACTCTTGTGGCGGTAGTAGTTATCACATTATCGCGAGAACAAACAAGGAAGCGAGGTGACAAAGTATAAAGCCAAATTCTGCGTAAGGAGGCAGGTTGGGGGTGGTGAGTGTTTCAAGCAAGCACAAGACTTTTACTGAGAAGACCAGGGTTTGTGTTCTGTGTGAAAACCACGAGTCCCACAGTCACTTTTTGAAATTAAAATCAACTTTGACGGGCCTTTTTCTGTGACAAAACGACGTCATGTTATGTTTTACGTGACTACGCCAATCCCTGATGTTCTACTAATCTTCACTTAGTGTGTTTGCATGCCTAAACTTAACTGGTTCAGTTTCATAATGTTATCTATGTGTTTAAACCTCCATTGTGTAATGTTTTGTGTTAATTCTTAGCAAAAAAAAAAAAAACGTTCACAAAATTTCATGCGTAATTAATTCCACCAACTAAGAAAGTATTTTCGTAAGCGTAGAATCTGCCATTCAGAATACATGCGAACGACTTGCTAGTATGTATTGGGGAGAGAAATGGGAGATTACTGGTTCTGCCGGCAAGTTTGAAAGCCTGTTGTAGACGGAGGATCACGTTGATACTTTACTCACATTAGCTTGCATTTGTTTGGGAACCTAAGAGCTGATGTTAGCAATGAAACGGTACCAAAGTAAAACTATTATTACACTGGAAAGAACACTCCCGGACACAGGAGTTTAAATGGGATCGGAATGGGAGGCGCTAGAAAGTAATATACAGTTGGTTGTTATATACAATTTCGCCGCTAGATGGGAGAAATTCTTCCACAATGTAGCTTTAAGACTGCGCCTGTTATTTAATGTCACATAATTAAAATTTCCACAGCGGTCGGATGTCATGGTCACATTTAAAACCACCACTGTGCGGCAGTCATGTCGTTTCGGTAGTCATTGACAATAGACTTATTCTGCAATTCAGGTATGAGCATGTGTTGGATAATAATCCGTAAGCTCTATTTTTCTCTCTCCAAGGCTCCAGTATTGAGGAAACAGCACACAGAACCGCTAAACTTCTACTTGCAAACTTTGCACAGCAGCTACTCCTGGGAGGCTGCTAAAAAGACAGTGGTGGAAGCTGATGAGTTATGCAATCAAACCAGTCAGGGGAGGAATGCTCATTATTGTGGGTGTTTTGGTTTGTTTGTTTGTTTAGCTTTCCAAACCCCCCACTCCATTCATCCTTTCTCTTCCGTTTATCTCTCAATGGCAAACTGTGTTGTCTCGTCTGAGGGCTTCTCATCTCTTGTTGATATCACACTCCTCTCCATTTGATATGCACACCACCTAGCTGGTTCAAAATGTTCTCCTGCACAGTGCCAAGACTGACATGGCAACTTATCAATGAGGGTTCACTGAGGCTTTATGCATTCTCCTATTCAATCCTGCTGCTTTGTCAAAAGCTATTTTCTTGCGAGGAGTCTCAATGACCACTAAAGGAAAGGCAGTTTGGGATAGGAGGGGGTATAGAGATTTGTAGGAAAAAATAAATAAAAATATAGCATAAATGGAAATGTTAACCTTACAATTTCATTTTTTTTTTTAACAGAATGTTCAATTGGTGTCTCAAGAACTGATTGTTAGTTTGTGCCTGGCGCTGTCTATGTGGCTGACAAGCCCATTTGTGTTAATCAGGAAGAGCTCTTTGATCACTTTGTTACTAATTTGGGATAATGCATGTTTCTTTTCTAAACAAAGGCCTACTTTTCTGAATGTTCCTTAAATAATACGTTCTGTCCATCTTTCTTACATCGTCTCTAAGCTGTAATTGCATGGCAGTCTGATGGTTAGCAACAAACACTTAAACCAACCAGCTTTGTATCATAAAAATGTGGGTAATATGTGTATAAAAAGGAACGATGGTAAACTCCCCTCCATTTTGCTAGCACCCACATCTCTGTGCTCATCTCCTAGCTCAAATTGCTTGAACTAGAGATGGTACTTCTGCTTATGGACACAAAGGGAGAGCTGCCCCTCTCTCTCTCTCGAACTCAGACTGAATCAGATTAAACCGTAAAACCAGGCAGCGCTTATCAAATATAAACCAAGCTGCTTTTATTTCATTGCCTATTTCTCTCCTAAAATGTGTTCAGAAACATATTAGCTGAGAGTTTAATTGTAAGACAAGATTTTTTTGTTGTTTTTAAACCAACTGGACACCATATTGCTTCCTGTGACGTGCTTCAGTAAACAAAAGAAAATTCTGGACTAACTTTCTCCTCTCTTTTTCCTTCCAACAAAGCTATGGCACATGTAGCTGTTGCCCCTCATAAATGTTTCATTTTAAAAATGCATTTTTTTAGTGATATGATGTGGTACAGGAGAACTAATTGCTCTTGATTTGATGCTGGGGAGATAATTGGGGCTACGTTTTCAGCGGGTGAGTCAATAACTGGATTGTCATGTAAACAGGATTATAGAAATGTGTCAATTAATGCAATCATAATCAGCTTAAACAAACTGTTTCACTTAGTTTTGGCAGTGGCATTGTTGTCACATGAAAATGTAGCCAAATCGAATTAAATGCTACCATATTAGTTTGAGTAAAACATCCAATGCCGTTAATAGAGCTTTATGCCGGTCCTGCAATTGCAGGATTACAATACAGCAGTCTGTGTCTCCGTTGAAGGGCCGTATCAGAGGCATTACAGAAGTGGACAAAACAACAAATTAATGTGTGTGTGTCTGCATACAGTACATCAAAATCATGTAAAGGTTTTTCAGTGCATTCATTAATCTATGAATGTGTTTGTGCGTTGCCCGAAACATCTACACTTCAGTGTTCAATCATACTGTATACTGTCGTGTCTGTCTGCTGTTGCTGCAGTGCTGGGATTGTTCCTGACCTAGAAAAGCACTGAGACAGAGAGCTGAGACTCTGTGCGGTGAGAGCAGGAGGGGGAATCCAAGCACCGATGCTTAGCTTTACTGAGCCAGGCGGCCGCCTCACTCCGTCAGTAGCACCGTCTCCCCACAACTAACCAAAGTGGTGCTGTTGAACACCGCTTCTCCAGGATTAGGATAGGCACCAATCCAAAGTTCACTGTACCCCTCCGAAGAATAATTGTTGAATAATGTGAAGACTGCTTGCATTGTCACGTATTCTAGCTGTTTCCTTAGAAAATCAAATTAAAAAACTGGAACATGCTTGCCTTTCCACTCACTTTGATTTAAGTTGCAATAGTATTGTATGCTTTGAAAAGCAGTATCTTTCAAACACTTTTTTAAAATCTTAATACCAATCATCCTCCCATAACACTGGGTTTAAACAGTGTGTGCAGTGTCATATTTCACTAAGAGATTATTTCTTATGCTGCTAAAGAGGACAAAAGCTACTGGCAGACAATGCTTAAAACTTTCATAACCCTTTACCAGATAGCAGTAGGTCTTTTCAGAACTATAATTGAGCCTGCCCCTTGCTGACAAATACTGTAAAGCGATAAGGAAGGGGAAGCAACAAGGGAGCACATCTGTGATGTATCATGGCAACCGAGGCAGATGGAGGAGAGGAGTGGAATAGGAAGGCCATTCACAGCTCCACAATAGATTAGTCGCACACTCTTGCAAAATAGACGACGGCACACATTGTCCTACAACATCAATCAGGCAAAAGACGAGCATATTGTCTTTGTGATGAAAAGATTATATGCTCCACATGCAGAGTCAAATTAACTTTAATTACAGTCCAAGCTCCCCACTGTGCACAAAAAAAGACAGGGGTTTGTAGGCAACCCCGAGCATCCTGCGTGTGCGCCATTCACCGTCTGATAATGACCCCTGACTTATATTTAGTAGAAGTAATGTGACACACAGGACTCTGGATTGTTTTTGTGTATGAAGGACCAGTACTGAAACAGCATCTTCCACTTGTGGTTAATGTCAAGTGCTTCATCCTTGTTCGGAGCAACAGTAAATTTGGGTGAGATGAGATTGTTGCTTTTTTTAAAAACAGCCCTAAAAAAGTTGGCAGACTAACAGTCGTCAGAACATGTCATTTGCTGTTTTGTGTTTATGTGTAAACGAGCAAGAACACCACGTGAAAATGTATTCTTCCAGCTGATGTCAGATTTAAACCAGCCTAGCTTTAACGTTGTGGCTCCCTCGGGGCATTTACAACTTTTGTTCTTATGTGATCACACAGACGGGCTAAACTGCTGCTCTGTCCAACCAATTAACATCCTCTGGTTTCACAACGGGATGAAAGCTGGCGTTCTGGTTAGGTTTGGTTTGCAGAAAACGTGTTGATTTATTGCACCACCCTACTCACTTATGCACCCTTTAACCAAGCTACTAGTGATAACCGCAAGTGGCGAAAATAACCCAGAGACACACACACACACACGCAGAGACACACACGCAGAGACAGAGACACACACGCAGAGACAGAGACACACAATGTGCATTGACTTGTTTCACCACGTAAAATTATTTTCATTGTGTTGACTAAAACTGGTGCATAAGAGTTATGTACTTTGAGAAAAGTAAAGACACTAATTAAGTCCAGGGTCATTGTCCTCTTGATGTTCTTGATGTTGCATTACGCTGCTGAAATAAATACTGTGTTGAGGTCCTAGAAGGTTACCTCAAAGCTAACAGCTCTAGACTGGTTGTTTTATTTAACTGGCAAGAGACTGTGTTACCACTGATGAATCAGGAATATGACATGAATAAGCACTAATTACTTAGCAGGTCGGATTTCTCAAGAAAACAAATTACTTGAGTTCATAGAAGGATTTTGCTTCATGGCACACAGCAGGAAGAGAGCCGTGTTCCTTAAACACAAACAGAGTTAAAGCTTGTAAAGATGTTGTCAATATGAGCCGTTAGAATAATTTAAGATGATCTAAAAATTATTTCCAACACGACTGTTCCTCTCATTAAAGCAAACTATTAAGCAAATACACATGAGGCAAATAGATATACTTTCTGTGACAGTCAGATTCAAGTTCACTGGGTTAGAATAGGAAAGATGGATATCACTCTGATGTGTACGGTAAATATGAAGCTTATGCCAGAAAACAGTTAGTTTAACATAAAGACTCAAAAAAGGCAGTAAAGCCAGACAGATTTCTAGCCAGCCTGAACAGAACTCAGATCAAACTAGGCGGTGCTATTCAAATGTGAATCAAGATACTGTTACTGTATTGCATATATATCTCAAATGTTTTCAGAAACACATTTTATTGTAGTTTAGCTGTAAAAAACATTTAAAAATGTGAAAAAGTTTGTGACCATGTGGCCATTTTATTTTCCTGCATCAAAACGTCCCAAGCATCATGTGTCGCTCAGAGCTAAGTCGTTCCTTTGCTCCGATTGGTTGTAGGTCACGTTTTGTTGCTGATGCTGGGTCTATTCGTCCAGAGGCATTTTGGTCATGACGTTGATAACACCCCTTGGAAATCAAAAATAGTCTTAAACTAGACTAATATGACTGGGAATAAGCTGTGCGCAAGATAAACCTGAAGCCAGAGTTTCATGAAGCTCACGCCTAAACAACCACACCAACCTAACGTCATTTGGAAATATGTAGTCATTAATACTCAATGGATATTCATATGAATTAAAAACATTAAAGCACATTGTAAGTTCCAAACAACAATAATCTCAGCCACAGTAGGAATTGACACAGGCAGACAGCAGCCAGCAACAGCAAGCAACAGCAAACACTTACTTTGGTGAAGTGAAGCTGTGTTCCCCAGCAGGTCAGCAGAAAGATTTCCATTTAAAAAGAGCCAATGGTGTCCCAGGCTGAAAAAAAGCTAAGCAGGACAGGAAATCTCCACTTACAGTGCTGAGGTTCTTGGTTAAGACTAATATTATTAAAACAGTTTCTACCAATTCATTAGGGTTAGTGGGCTAGCTTGCTTGTGAAATGCTATGAGAACCAACAGGAGTACAGCAAAGTTAGCTAGTTAGCTAATTAGCAGCAGCAGGTGCTTGGGAAAGGAGAGGGGGTGGAGCTTTAACACCTTTAATAGTCCACCTTAATGGAAAAGGTGCATTGCTATATGTTGTATGGAGTGGAGTATGTCATATTACATGTTATAGCTTGCAGGTGTTTGTGTTTGTATTGCTATACATACAGTATATATAGCACATATAAATTATCTTACAACTAATTTGGTCAGGCAAGTGGGTCGACTGTTGCAGGACTTTTGAAATTGACTGTATTTGTTTTAACTAGGTGTACCTAATAAACTGGCGAGCGAGTGTATAAAGTCAAAGAGCTTTCACCTGGACCAGCAGCAACATCAAAATGCATAGGTGGCATCTGGTGGATAAGATGTTTGCTCAGGTTGAAGTTGGGCATAGCTATGCAGACACATCAGTAAGCGTTATGTAAAACTATGGATGGTATAGAAGAAGAGGACATAGCTTCTGGGTCAGAAACGTGAAGCCAATGTGGAAGTCCCTTACGCCTGCATGCTACTCATGGCCAGCAGAGGGTACCTCCACTGGTGGCAAAAAGAAGTTCGATTTTATAGAAGTCTTTGAGAAAATGTCCCTACTTCTCACTTGATTTATTACTTCAGTAATCACGTTCCTACTGTGTTTATAGCCTCCATCGCTAGTTTCAAGTCTTCTTTAATACTGCATGTGAATTACGAATTCACCTTGCTAACCAAGCTAGCTAGCTGGCGCTAGCATTAGCTGACAACTTTGCTCCTCCTTCTCGTCCGAATATTGTCACTTCTGGCTCTAAAAAACCAAGATGGCGACGGCCAAAATGAGACTTCAAAACAGTAGTCCACAAACTAATTGGTAACGTAATGGTGTGTCCACTTCTCTCATACGGCCTTTGTGTTAAAACACCAGTGTGGGTGAACCATAGTTGTGAAAGGCCATAGAGTCAAAATTTGAATGCAATACTTATTTTCAGTTGTTTTTTTTTCATTACAGTATTATGACAACAAATAATTTGAAAACTTCTTTCCCCACTGAATGTAACATAGTATTTGTTATCACATAGAAAAGTATCACACAGTCAGTTCATCCTCCTGCCTCTCAGCACAGGACAATTTATAGCCAGACAACCCTGGGCAACAGGGGGCCCTTAGAGGTAAAGTGTCAGCACAGCTGCACACATATTTATCCAGCAGCCGCAATTTATGGGGAGGACGGGCCACCACCAGATGTGACCCCATGGGACGCGGTCTCAAAAAAGTAGTGGTCAGAGTACCAGAGTATCAGAGTGGGAAAGAGTAGAGGATAACTGTCTGGAATGTGAGAAATATGCACAGTCTAGCTTTCTATCTGTATCTTTTTGTCTTTCTCTCACCCACACAAGCAGACACACGCATACACGCACAGTACAGTATTATCTCTATGCACTGGGGTTGTCTCACTGCAGGGTCAGACTGAGAAAAAGACAGAAGCCGAGGGGGAAAAAAAGCAATAAAAAGATTCCGATAATGAATCCATGCAACAGAATGATAAATGATTGCAATGAAATCAGAACTGGTTTAATGACAGCATAATGAAGATGGGTGAAATTGAGGGTGCGAGGGAAGAGTTGGAGAACATGAAAGTCAAAGCAGAAAAGAAAGCGCCAAATGTAATGAAAGTAGCAGCAGGGAAAATCTATACTAGACCAAGCGAGGGAGAGATGGAATGTTCTTCCCTGCTGCAATAAGCCTCCAGCAGTGAGGGTAAGAGGCAGAGAGGCCAGTATTCCTGACAGAGTCTTATCTCATCTTCACCCTGGAATAAAACCCATTTTCCAGCCCCGAGACAATAAAGCACAAGGTTACGAAAGCTCGCACCCGTGACACCCCTGTTTAGAGAAGGGCCTCGGCCCAACATAAAAATGCATGACACCATCACTGTGCTGAGAGGTAGTGTATGACACCACATCGCTACGTCTGTGTGTGTAAATGTGTGTTTTGTGATAATGCAACACTTAAGTTTCACTGTGTAGTTGAGCATATAAAGTCTATTGGGGCAAGTAAAGGGACTACTCTACAGCGCTGACATGCTTACTGCTGCATTTTTGTTGTTTGGCATTTCCATTCTAAGGGTTAATTTCATTGCATTGTTCATAACCTTGAAAAGCAGGAGAGAAGTAGCGTGTGAGTGTGCAAGCATGCATTTAAACAATTGAATGTGCTTACACATCCGCAGCATGCACGTTAGTTTCCCCTGGGATTTTTCTTCTTTCACGTTGACGTGAATGTGGCAAGTGTCCCCTCATCATCACTAAGTGGATTGAGTTGTGTGATGGGCATATCAGGCACCCTCAGGAAAAATGCCACGCGGATCATATAATGTGATCCTCGCCTGTCGTAATGGGTGACAAGTGTTTCCTGTCGGTCCACCCACCATCCCCTCATCCATCCATCTGAGAGCACTGCCTCCCTAAGCTTCGCCCGAGGAGACTTGGAAGCAGGGATGATAAGATGGAGAGATCAACAGGAGAGAGCAAAAAGATGGAGGGATGGAGGAAAAAAGGACAAGATGCCTCTGCTCATTGCTTCGAGCCAGGAGATGCCCACAAGTCTTCAAGTTTCTTGTCTTATTCGCTAACAAAGAGAAGGCAGAAAAGTGAAATGTGTGCTGTGACAGAGAAATAGACTGTGGCAAAGGGAGATGCAAACACAGGGTGGCTTAGGCTAACATTTGCCCACAGCTAATGCCTGCTTGATGGAACTTTTTGTATATCTCTCTTTCTTTCTGTGTCTGTCTTGCACACACACACACACACACACACACACACACACGCATACACACACATACACACACACAAATACATATAAAAACACATTTCCAAAAAGAGATGTGAATAAGAAGTAGCACACCACCTTGTTGAAAATGTAGCCTACTCTATTTTCTCATAACTGTGCTAATTAGGTAAATTAACCCAACGTATGTTTGGCATTATAAAGCAGTTTGTGCAGTTTGCAGAGCATTAACAGCCATGTCATACTACCGTAATTGCGAATCTGTAGCAAATCTCTTGCCAGACATTACCATTTGGCTCAGATATGGGTGCAGTTTAGTCTCCTGCATGGTGTTACCTTTCTCAACAGAGAGAGACATGCAAAACTGGCCCAGAACCAGCCACCACCCTTTTTAAGAGAAAAGCTTCTCTGGCTTGCTCATTTAAATGAAATAGCTCTACCAAGCCAGGCTCTGGCATTCACAGGCTCTTTTAATTGCTCGAAACACTATAAAGCGGGAAAAGGAGCTATTTGTCTGGAAAGTACACTTATCTAATCTCTGCTGAACTATTTCGCTTGAAAATAGAGCTCTGGAGCCAAGACAATTAGCACCTTTTAGAACATATTGAGATAGATCTTGGGCAAATTTCAAAGGGCGTTAGGGGATGATGTGATACATTTGAGGATTTTAGAGTTGGAACTCGGCACTGCTGTTAAAGTTATTACATCTGAACCGACATCTGAAGACAGAGATTACAATGGGGGGCATTGTTTTATTCAGGGACTACACATTTTGTTCCATTTGAATATCATTATATAGCTCTTATAAAGGCCATATAGTAGCTCTTAAAACTATATAATTTGAAGTAAGACCATGTGCACACATACTACTTATATGCTGTACATAAGGGTCAAGTAGCTCTCATATTAGCCAGAAAAGCAACATAGTCACACTACATAGTCAACAACAGTCTTTTAAAGTAATTTACCCACTA
Source organism: Percina caprodes (assembly GCA_013375575.1). Lineage (NCBI taxonomy): Eukaryota > Metazoa > Chordata > Actinopteri > Perciformes > Percidae > Percina > Percina caprodes. Next base: position 61,226 of record JABXJD010000056.1, on the reverse strand, counting down.
AATTTTAGTACACACATATCAGTGTGAAAGTGTTTGTGCCACCTTATTTTGCATTCTTTGAGATAAAATTCTGCAGGCGCCACTGATCTCTAAAGTAATATAACAGCCATTAAAAGTTGACTGCTATTATTGCAGGATCCGTTTTCTTATTATTGCCAACGAAAACAGCACTTGAATGCATGATTTACTTGTATTTCCGTCATCTGCATTCTGAAGTAAGAGCTTACAAAGTGTACTTGAAAGTAGCAGTAGCACCACCACAAGGCAATTTGCAGTGTGAAAAATAGCTATACTCAGCTAGCATTATTTGACAATGATGAAATGTGAGCTCTACATTTTCCTTTAGGTGTTTGAGACAGTGCAGAAAACTGTAAAGGGGTGATGGAAGCTTAAGTCCTTCCCAAGCATTTGAGACTAAGCCCAGCAACTTAGTGTGTTTCTTTGGCAGTGCACATGCGTGAGTTTATGTGAGTGTGCGTTCTATACATGTAAGTGTCTTTGGGTGTGTGTGTGTGTGTGTGTGTGTGTCTACAGAAGCCCTTTATCAGATGCTGGCAGAGTGGAGCACAGGGGGATCGATAGAGCTTTGGCCTGAAACAGGGAGACAGTACCTGGATCTCAGCCGGCCTCCACCATTCCTCTCATTGATCTTCATTACCTCCACAGACTGGAGCTTGAGCAAGCAGGAGCTGGATGCAATGGCCCATACACACAGGAACACATACTGTACACACTCGTACAAACATACGCATGCACACACAGACTGTACGGTCACAGACAGCCTCAGTAATCTTTGACTTTGAAGGGACCTAAAGTGAAGACACACCACCGCTCACCTTTACAACCAAATTGAAAATAAAGAACGTTGCATGGACGTATTTCAGGCAACATCAGACATTGAACAAAAACTTCAGTGTTTTAGTATTCAATAAAATTGGCAGAGAAAAAATGTACTTTTTGTACCTGGTATATCTGAAGCTCCAAAACACTGGATCCTACAGTACATATACCATTAAGCAGTTCTTCAAACTGATGTCCTGATGTGTATGGCTCAATCCCAATGTCATCGCTAATAGACTCACAGACTCTGGAGTCTGTTTCTCTAAAGTCTGCAAGATCTTACGGCTGTCCCACTGTCAAAATATAATGTGCTTGAGGGTTCTCTTGCAGAGATTTTGAGCCTTTTATGCACACTTTCAAATTTAAAATTTAAACATGGAGTTCCAGAAGCCTGAAAGCATTTAAAAAAATTTAAAAAAACAGTAAACATGACCATATTCTATGGGTGTAATGTAAATGGATTGTTCTTATATAGCGCTTTTCTAGTCCTAATGAGTACTCAAAGCAATTTTACATGGTCAAGGAACCATTCACCATTCACACACATTCATACACTGCCATTAAAGGTGCCACCTGCTCATCAGATAGAATCACACATTTACACTCTGATGCGCAGCAGACAACCGCTCTACCACTAAGCAACAGCTTGGCATATTAAATGTACACAGAAATACTACTTTAACAAATAATTAAACACTCATCCTAATGACAAAAACAATAATCTTGTGCCACTATGTGAGGCAAGAGCCTGGAAGACAGGCAGTCTGTTCCTAAAGTGCCTTTGCCAGGAAGAAAGTTAAAAACATAAAATAAAAAATCCAATAACCATAATTGTATGAAAAATGTTTTGGCGTTGTCAAGGTAACGATATGTTGCAGCAAAGTGCTGTCCCATTACTATTTATACTATTTTGAGCCCTTGCAGCCTCTCACAGACAACCACTTACGAGGTGATGTTAAAGAGCCCCTATTATGCTTTTTGGGATTTTTCCCCATCTTTTAGTGTAGTTTATAGTTTTTGTGTATGTAGTAGATGTAAAAGTATTAAAAAAACACATTTCACTCCAAATAGAGCTTTCTCTCCCACAGACAGCACTTTTTCTCAACTTCCAAAAAACGCCTCTCCTAAAATCCTGTTTGAAATTCCTCCATTAGTTATGTCATTAATTGCCAGCCCAGTTTTTCACATTTGCTGCCCATTGGTTCTGCCGGAGCAAGCATAGCCCACCCAGTGGCTTGTTTGAATTTGATTGACCAATCACATCAGAGCAAACTGGGCTTTCCAGGAAGGCGAAGAGTGCAGACAGAGCATTTCAGGCAGAAGAGCTGCATCAATGGGCATTATGAGCATCAAAAGCATGTAACCCTATTCTAGTAGACACCAAGAGTACAAATACGATCCTGAAAAGGAGAACAAGAGGGGCTCTTTAAGTCTGTGAGCGTTCAGGGTTTAAGGCCCTAAGGTGCTGACACACCAAGGAGATTGTAGGTCATCACTGAGCCTCATCAGCTTCTTTTCGGAATTGGCTTTGGAGATGTTGGTGAGAGGAATCCATCTTATTGACTATTCAGCTTAATCAAATTAGTGCATGAGAAGAAAAATGGTAGTTAGGAAACATGCAAACAACTAAAGTAGAGAGGGCACACATAGAAGGCTCTTCTCATTTGTCATCTACATTTCACCTGATCAGTCCAATACAGTGTAGAGCTGAGAAAATGGATGAGACCCTGGGAGATGGACAATCTGGTTGTCGTTCCAGTGGGGAGTGAAGCAGAGGGACCAGAGGCTCTGCGCTGCCCCTGCTTATTCGGGCAAACGCTCTTTTGTTTTGTTTTGTTGTATCGTATTGTATTGTTTTTTTCTTTTTGAATGATGAATGGATCACTGCCGCCTGCTGGCTTGGAGAGTTATTTCCTTTCATGCTGGCACAGAATGTTTACATGCTAGTTGCCTGTCAACTATAATCTTTGCGGTGTGTTCAAGTGCAAGTTTTTTGCCAAGACACAGGCGACGTGAGACAACGCTACAGTCAGGCTTCATCCCCACTTGTTCTTTGCCATCTGCCTAATGTGTGTAAGGGCCTTTAGAGAAGCATTGGGATTGGGCCAACAATTGGTGGAGTTTCCCTTTGATGTAGTATGTTTCCAGACCAAACGGCAATGCTGTGCATAATGAGGATTAATTATTTATATTACATATTTGAACTTGCAGGTTTCATATTCATATCAAAGCAATAAAATCACTGAAAAGGCAAGCAATTATGTTTGCAAGCATCATGGAATGATTGAGTAGAATTTTTAATGGAACTAATAACAGGTATGTAATCACAAACTATTAAACACTAACACATTATTATTGCGATATTATGTCGATATTATTGCAAAAAGTAAAGTGACTATGGTTGTTGATTCCGTTGATTAGGCAATGCTTTTGTTGGCACACAGCTCCATATTCTTTTTATTTTGTACCACATGACTTCTAGTTTGCAGCCCCTTTGGACTGCCTCATGGTTAGCTACTCTGATTGGATGTCATTTGTATCTGCGACTGTCAACAAAAGAGATATCTTGATCTCAACAGGCGATAAAATAAAAGTTATACAAAAAAGAAACTAGAGATGGAGGATCACACCAGCCGCGATGCCAAATCGGCCAGGGTTGACAAGTGTGTGTGTGGGGAGGACTCATTCATTCATTTTGATCTCACTACACATTTGTTTCGTGACTGCATCTTGCATCGTTGTGACGCCATCACAGTGACAAAATCTGTCGACAGCTGGGAGACTACTGAAAAACACCTCTGTGGTTGATCCCACTACAGTAGGTGTCTCTAGGATTCCAATTTGCCGTGATGACACACACACACACACACACACACACACACAGACTCTTAATGTGAAAACAATACCAGAATCGCTGTTCTGGCTGGTAATAATGTATCTTCGTTCATTTACAGCACATCCCAAGCGTGCACTTTTTCTACTTTATTATGTCTAGAAACAATAACTACAAATTTGGATGTAAACACATTTCAGGTTATAATCAAACCCTAACTTTCAATTAAGCTGCTGGTGGTTTTGTCTATTTGAAGGGAGTAGTAGGATTACTTTGTTCAACTCAATTATTGAACCGAATGTCCTTGACAACGGCAATAACAAACCAGCAAGCAAAAGCTGTTGTTAGTCAGGGAAATTACTTAAAATACTTATTTAATCCTTTAAAGATATTTTAGTTATCTTTCACTATATATAATAGTTTATAGTCAACAAAAGCAAACAATCCCACACAGCGGGTGAAGTCGCCAGGTCTGGCGCTTAGATTAGAGACTTTGTGCATTGCTTATGTTTCTCTGTTCACGTTATCTCCAAGAAGCCAGGCATTTAATGCACGAATATGGAAAGGTGAGTTATAAAAGGCAGACAAAAAGCAAGGGAAGAGAGCAAGTGGATAAAAGGTGCTTTATTGAATAACCAAAGCTCTCAGGTGCCATTCTCCCCTTGTGATTTAAGTGAATTCAATTTCCCCCTGTCCCATCAAGCCTCGTCTGGAAGCAGACGGCATCAAAGCAAAGCTGGAAAACACTAAATGATTATAACTCAATTGTTGCTGGGCCATCATTGATTGTTTGCCCGGAAAAGAAGTTGGAACAGAGACAAGACACTTATTTTCTCCACCTCCCCAACCCTCGGTAATCACTTTTGGGTTGGATGTGTGTGTATATGTGCATGTTTGCACCTATTAGGATGAAGACGTTGCTGTGCACTGAGCTTTCACCTGTACTTGCAAGGTATATGTGTACAAAACACTAATGAATCTCAAAGTAATTACAGATAAGGGGATAAAAACGCATTAACAACAAAGAGCGCTCTTTATTTGCACACATTAACAGATGGCTATTTAATTAAGTGCCTTAAACAATTTGAATGCTCTCACACACTCAAAAGCTGCCACTCTACATATGCACAGCATGGTGTTGAGCTGTGGTGCAGACAAAAGTCATATTTACCTTGTTGAATTAACATTTTCTCATCCAGTGGTCCAGCTTTTAAAGCCTCAGTTGTGCCTTGCTATTATTTATCGAATCATATGCAAAACAAATTCAAAATATGAACTGCCTGTACGCACAAGAAAGGCCTCAACCACACCTCTAATCACCTTTCAATGTTTTTATGCCTGATTGGTCTAGTATTGCAAGCTCTATCTCCATGTGGCAACGGTGGCTCTGCAGAATGGTCACGGGAAGGAACTTGTTTTGGTAGAACATTTGCCCCACATATCATATTAAATGATGATAAATGAAATATTGAATGAAGAACTGTTTACACAATACAGTAACATGTCAGCTTATTGTATCTGCTATTTAAAAATAGCTGATACATGGTTAAGTCAGGAACACTCTCGTCAAAGAGTTAACCATTTAATGCAACAATTGGAAATACAGTTATACTTGGCGATGAAGGCTCGGTTCTGATGATACTCCCCGGATCGGCCAAGCTGCATACTAAGATGACACAGGGATCATGCTGCTGAACCCCCCCCACCCTGTATACAAGAGTAGGCCCAATCCAAGACAGAGATGATGACACCCAAAAGCGGGAAGGTGGAGGCTGGGGTGGTAGAGGCAAGCTTTGCCAGCAGCAGCGGTGTGAGGCAGCATTGGAGTAGCAGGAAGCAGAGAGGAATAGGGAGACATTTAAATGTGATGTGAAAATGGCTTTGATTGGTTGTGACTTGCTGGAATGATAATTCAATTAGTGGGCCTATGACTTCCATGCCCTGCAAGAACTAACTTAATTTTAACACAATGTGCTTAGTGTATCGCTGTGTATACTTTGTCCACAGCAATCACCCATCGGTCCCAAAACATCCCAGTTAGATAGTAAATGCCCTAAACATATTATTTGTAAATCTTTACAATCATTCACTAAAAGAACCAGGCAAGCCTTCCTTGTTCCAAGATCCAAATTTCCTTCAAAATTTGCCATTTTCAGCACGTAGATTGCTAGCTCCAAGTTTGTTGTTTCTCGAAGCGAGGGGATTTTGAGAACGGCAACGCTCCATTCCCCACGACCCCATACCTCCTTCTGCCCATCCCTATTCACATCTATCTACCCTCTCTACATTTGGCTAAACAGCCAACAGCTTAATCAAATTGTTAACAGGATAGTCAACCTTCCGTTTTTTTATTATATTTGTTGCTTCAAGTATCTGATATGTTTTAATAGTAATATCTTTTTTTTTACAGGAATTGAATAAAGTCAATAAATTATGTCTATGAACATGTGATATGTTGACCATTCTTTTTTTTATCTGTCTTTTGTAATTCCTCTAACTTGGAAAGTGGAAGTGAAATGAATTTGACTCATATCTGCACCACAGCTCAATGCCGTGCTGTGCATATGTAGAGTGGCAACTTTTGAGCCTGTGAGCGCATTCAAATTGTTTTAAGGCACTTAAACAATTTGCACACATCTGTTAATGTGTGCAAATAAAGAGCGCTCTTTGTTGTTAATGCATTTTTATGCATTTGTTTTACCCTTATCTGTAATTACTTTGTGATTCATTAGTGCTTTGTACGCATATACCTTGCAAGTACAGGTGAAAGCTCAGTGCACAGCAACGTCTTCATCCTAATAAGTGCAAACATGCACATATACACACACATCCAACCCAAAAGTGATAAAGGGTTGGCAAGTGGAGAAAATAAGTGTATTGTCTCTTTTCAAACTTCTTTTCCTAAATCACTGGAGTACCCATTTAATCAAATGTACATCTGCATGTCTAATCCCACCTTCTTTAAATCCATCTGATAATGCTCAAACTTTATTTTTTTTTACATAATGAAATACATTAAGAAGCACCCCCTTAGAAACTCTAGTATGTTTAATGCAGGCCTGCGTGATCTGGAAAAAGTAGAGCAAATATGAAAGACACACAGAGGAAAATTCACTGACAATGAGCTTCTGCTAAAGCAGGGTCCTCTAGAGCAAAATGCTTTGTCTGGCACATTAACACGTGACTTGTTCAAGAAAAAAAGGGCCCAGCATGTAAGGAGTGTGCCACAGATGAAGAAAAAAATTACCCGCCTGAAAAGGATTGCTAGCAGCGCCACAGTAGGGGGGCAGAGTACCACTATAGTATCATCCATAGATGACAAAATAGCAGCAATTATCGCTAAGACTTCTCACAAAGCCATCATGCCTAATGGAAACAGCGGAAGGACAACTCTGTCAGAGAGGACCAGCAACATACGGCACACAACACAAGTTTAATGTATCGTAATAATGGTATAGAAACCTTTGTATGTATGTCAATGTAGAACAGTTCAAACTGAATGTCTTGACAGGTCCTACAAATTTACATCACTCCACAAGCTACACTGGGTTAGAACACTGCTGTGTGTAAACTGCTCGTCCTCAGTGACTTATTGTTAAAGAAACTAGATGATATAATCCAGATCTTTGCTGAAACAAAGGAGGTGGATTTATAATTAAAAGAAATATATTCCATCCTGAAAGATATATCTTTTTTGTTGAATAAAGAAATGTAACTTTTTATCATAGAGCAAGAAGGTCGCTACTTTTGGGATGCGCTAACTTGCAGTACAGAAACGCTGGGTAGAGGTCAAGCATTGCATTAAGGACCTCAACACTAAAGTTTACAATCAATGTTCTTCATGCTAATATGGTTACATAAATCACAAATTACATGAGCCCAAAACTGTTGGTAAATGGCACAATCACTAGAATTAGACAACGCTTTCCTTGTTGTCGTGGAGTCCATACGTGAAAGTTGCTCTCAGACCTTTTACTTCTCAGTAAAGTTGGGGGTTTCCCTACCTATTTATATACAAGGGGAGTTCTCTTTGATCCGGCATCTAGTGCAGCTTAGGGATCTTTAATATTGTCTATAGCAGGGGGTCTACCAAATTATTGTTAATTGTTTTGAAGTAAAAAAAAAATAAAACAAATGCAACATATTATTAGCTAATATAAATCACCCTATTAATATGCAACTTAATTTACAATATATGTAGTTGGGGGTCCCTGCGCTATCTCTCGCTCAGTTAAGAGGTCCTTGGCTTAAAGAACGTTGAAGACTGTGGTTGTTGCTAACTGGGATAGCGCTGGCCATTGTTGGGATTTCACAAAAGGCTATGAACAGCCCCAATAGCTCTTTTATTTGTTATTTCTATCAGTTCAATTACTTTTTTTCCCATTCAGTCATCTACAGTGGTCATACCCGTAATGGTCTATTATGGTACAGGTGAGGCTGCAAAACAAGTGTTCTGTCTGTACCAAGCCTAATAGACCAAATAACAAATAAGTGGCTATAAACAGTAGCTCCCAAAGTCGTTTCCTCAATTACTCAAAAGAAAGATGTAGAAGTTGTAGCGGTATGGGCGGGCTACGGGAGCGGAATTATCTGAGTGCATATGGTCCGAATAAATAAATAAACAGACCACATCATTCCTGGGCTCTTTTGGAACGTGTTAATGTGTTACTAAATTTCTGTAGCTTGATGAATTCCACCACTCGTTCTTCCAGCTTTGTTCTCTCCATTCCGCTTCGTTGCATCTTTGCTGAGTCACTTCAAGCCAAACAGAATCCCAGCTGAAAAGTAATTACAAAAAGACTAGAAAATAACAGAGGCTAACAAAAGATATGACGAGAGTGGCACTGTTCATTAGCAGCAAAGTTTAAAAAGTCATTGGAAAGTTTTGGCGAAAAAAAAAAAGAAAAGAAAAAAACATGTCTTCCATAAATCATTTATTCTGACTCCTATGTGGCCAAAATTCACTCAAATTAAAGCAAATTAAATCATGTCATTTCACATCTGCGGTAATAAGAGCTCTGAATGAAGCCAAAACATTTAGGAATGTGTTGCTGTCCAAGTTTTGAAGCACACTGACTGCTGACGTCCATATGAGCATAAAAGTTTAGTTTTAGTTACATGCAAGATTAATGGCTATTTCAAGTTTTCTTTTTTTGGCTACATCTATCTCATTAAAACAGAGAAAAGGTCACTCTCATGACTCAAACTATTGACACTTTTAATAGTCCTCTGAATAGGCTGCAGTGAGTCATGCAGAGCGTTATCTTTCTCGCCACAAATGTGGATAATGGATGTTATTTTAGTTTCATATGAGGGCTGGGCTGGGTAGAAATGTGTGGACGAGTCATCTACATTAGATACATTCCTAGGAATCTCAGAACTCCTCTTGACCCTTAACAGTCAATTTTAACTTTCACACCGCAGTACAGGGCAAGCTTGTTCACTTACTCACTTTTACAGACGGTACCATCCCCTCACTCCACCGAGCATGTCGTGGTAATTAAGGGGCACTGCTCTGACTGACAGGACCTGACTACCAGTAGTGTGCAAGTACAGTATGTGTATGTCTGAGTGCACATATTCATTTTGCAGTAGAGAACCAAAGCGAGAATAAGGAGAGATTGCGAAGCTTTTTCCTGGCGTATGTATTAACCATCTCGACTGTGTTATTATGAGTCAAGTCATTTTTTCAAATGGTAACAGTTTTTTAAAAACTGACACCTAACTAAATTGAAGAGCTTTACAGATCATCAGCAAAATCGGAAATCTGCCTTTAGGGTGGCTGTTGAAAAATAGCTTGGGATATTTGAGATGCTGAACAAGGAATCTACTGAGGTACAAACTTGGCTTTGGCCTTATTGTCTGCTCGGGATGCTTTCCAAAAGGCAAACAAATAAATTCAGAATAATAGCAATCCTTAGCGATTACAGACAAAAGAATATTACAAAAATATAACCCCAAAGTCTCGCTTGAATTCATATTACATCTATTTATAGTTATTGTTCATTACCAGGTACTGCATATGAACTGCCAGACGATTAGACATGTTGCATACGAGTCAACAGTGTAGCTATAGAACATCTAATCATTTTTGTCTGGAGGTAAAAGCAAAAGTGAGCACAGCCAAATAAGTTAGGTAAATGACCACATTGCAAAGAATGGCTCTGTAAACTGTGAGGATGTTAAAAATGGACAGTGTGGATGATAGTTTAACCATTCACCAGAGGTCTCTCTTCCAAATATATGATCATCTGACTGCTGCTATTGTGTCTTCTTAGCCCTGCTGGTGTGGTGAAGTTATCACCATATTTGGATGGAAACGTCTTTTGTTCCACCACTTTGCTCCAGATTCTCAGCAACTATCGTAATGGCTTGCCATTGCATTTGGTAGAGATATCCATAATGCCCAGAGGATGAATCCTATTAAAAGGCCATATGTTGTATGGCCTGCTGAACTTTGAGATGGTTAAAATGCCTTCCGCAGCGATGAGTTAAAGTACAGAGGAGCAATGGGAATATTTCATTCTCCACCTCAGCCTGTAATGTTAAAGTCTAACAACAGTAACCAAAGCTATTAAAACAAGAAATTGTAATAAATGGAAATTACCTTTATTACCTACACACCCACACCGTAGTCATAACAAGATTTAGATATATAAGATATAGGATGAGATCAATAAGTGGATGTTTCTGGAATAGGTCTACTTGCAGAGAAACGGTCAGAAGATTAAACGACGAAGGGAGAAGCATTGTCAGCATTGCAGGGTAGAACTAGTTAACCCTAGCAGTACAGTATTATAAATAAGAGTAGCAGTTAAAACATTACTGGTTCTAACATAACTGTTCTGGTTTGAAAGCTGTACAGCGCCGAAGAGAACAGTGCAACCATGCTTTTAGTTCAGTTTCTAAAAAACTGGGCACAGTTTGTGGAAAGATTGGGTTTGATAATGTTTGTTGCAGCCTGAGAAAATATGCTCTCAAAATAAAATGTAATACTGGTGGCGTGATGACGACGGGTCCCAGTGCAAGCTATCATATTGGACCCTAGTGCACTGAGTGCTTAGACTATTGTATTGGGAAATAAGCTGAAAATGTGTTGTGTTTTACGAAACGTAAACGGGGGTTGTCTTTTTTATGTTGGTTTACAGACACGTCTCTGATTATTGGGTATCATCTGTGACACAGCCACCAAACGAGAGAAAACAGTTGCACACCGTTTCACACCATTCCGAGGAAACATGTCATTTATCCAGGAAACCGTAGCAAAATGGTGCAACCGTTATAAGATTGAACGTGCACCAAAAGAATTTCTAATAAGGGAATACTTCCACTCTCGTGATACTTAGGGCTTCTGAACTGGTTGCAGTTCCACGAGAGTTCAACTGGGGGTGATCGCAGGCGAGTGCAGAATGAATCAGAATCAGAATCAGAAATACTTTATTAATCCCCGAAGGGAAATTCTGTGTTACAGTTGCACGAAGTATATAAATATCAGAATAGAAATATAAATAAAGAAATATAAGGTGTATGGATTTCTATTTGTCTATTTATGTACTATGTATTAGCATAGTTAAAGGAATTTTTATGATACAGTATTTACATAATTCAGGAGTTGTAATGGTAATGGAATAGGACTCTATGGAGTTATACCCCTTAAAATCCACTTTTGAAAGGGGACACTAAGAAAATACAGACTGCTGGGAGTTATATTTTTTTTAAGTAGCTTTTTTGTTCTAGAAAGCCTTTTAAAATCTCAATGTCACACATCGTACGGCCGGGCATACTGCTTTACGGCAAGCTCAGAGTCACTTCCTTTTTTCTCTCGTGGCATTGACAACACAGCTGACAGGTTAGGCTCTCCTTGTCAATACACGCGCTAGAAAGAGGTTTGCTAATGTTTTAAAGACTACGCCGAAATATTCACTCTGACATGCTGGCTCCACTTCGGATGTCATCAAGCAGGGTCTCTGGTCGTAATCAGTCCTTCACTGACCAATCAGCATTCATTAGCAGAATGCTAGCATGTTATGGGCAACAACAACTCAAGCTGTAAGAAATCAAAAGGACACAAGTACTTGTTCATTCAACTTTCAACCTATAATCCATGAACTTGCAAAAACTACAATCAAATCTGAGATTACTCAAAGGCAATCAGGTGAAAGAGACAAATTTAGCCATTTAGCTTCATAGAGTCCCATTCATTTTGCACTCACCTGCAATCACCCCCAGTGGAACTCTGATGCAACTGCAACCAAATTCGGTATAATGGGGCTAAATAGCGAGTGAAAAGGCTTTCCGTAGACGGGCTTTGACATGCACCATGTATCAGCGCCTGAGAGCAGAGGAGCTGTCTATTCCATTGAGGTGCTGAAATGAACTCTCTCTTAAAAAGGCATTTTTTTAGTACAATAACCACACTCCTATGTAAAGGCAAGACATTATAAAAATGTATATATGGCACTTTTTAAAATTTAACATGACTTCTTCTTTGTACACACATGTATTTCCTAGGTGGCAATCTGAATCACTCACAAGTCCATTCTCAGCCCAACACATTGTTGGAGGGCCCGCTCTTACACCCCCTTCCCAACCGCACTGCCTACACTGTCTATATTTGGGATTTGGGCTTGTCTTAGATAAGTGTGTAACTCAAATAATGATATCCTATCACTTGAACATTAAGAGGCTGGTGCTGTCATGCAGTTTGTGAAATTACATGTTCAACTTCTAGTGAAAAGTATACTTGATTGTTATCCCTGTGGTAAGCCATGGAGTCAAGCACAATCATACACATTTCTATTACAACTTTGACTTATTTGGTGCATTTTATGTGGAACCCATTTTGTATAATTAATAGCTATGTGATTGGCTGCAATCAGTGGCTCTCAGAGTAAATCAGCTCGCAAACAGTATTGTACCTTTTTATTTTCAAGTCACTCTCTTTTGACAGACCTTTCTTTCCACAGACCAGCATCCTGTGGAGTCAGTGCAATGGACAGAGAGAGACAGAAACAGACGGATAAAAAGATGGTGACCTCCCCGAGGGGGCATCCTGACATCATCCACAGTGGCGGTGGAGACATGGTGCTGTCACAACACACAGCTAGGATAGAAACAAGAAGATGGAGGGTCGAGTTGCGGGAGAAGGGTTTGCTTAGGATGATCAGAGAGACAAGGCATAAGACAAGACAGGATGACTGTGTCAGCATGGATGGATACAGCATTGTTTGGATATTTGAAGTAAAACAGTTCAGGCCTGAAAAGTGAAACGCTTGGCAGAGCATTTTGAAACATCAGTGCATCATTGACACATGAATAGTGATGTGTAAACAAATAAACAGACCAATGTCAAAAGAATGTCAGCCTCTGGTGATTTTTGTGTGTGTACCTTAAATAATGCCTTCTTTTTTACTTTTGCTTTCTCCTCGATCTTTGCCGTTTGTTTGTTGAGACAGACGCTTGCGGCCTTCTTGGTGAGATTCTTTTATTCCTCTATATTTACATTACCTACATGTCATTTAGCTGACGCTTTTATCCAAAGTGACTTCCAATTAAGTGCTTTCAACCCTGAAGGTGCAAACTTACAAAGTAGTAAGTGAAAGTGCATTAGCTTTAAATAGGCAAAACTACAAAGAGCCATGTAAAAGTGCAGCTTTAAGATTTATTTTTTATTTTTTTTAAACACGCTACCGGTCAAAAGTTTGGGGTCACTTACAAATTTCTGTACCACTCCATTACAGACAGAATACCAGCTGATCAAGGTGGGGGGCTGATCTTTACATTAGAGAACCCTTTGGAGTTATGTAAGCACATAATTTAATCTGAAAACTGTTGCCCTGGTTAAAAAAAAACAATGCAACTGGGATTCTGTCTACAATGGAGTGCAATGAAAATTTCCAAGTGACCCAAAACTTTTGATCGGTATTGTATATATATATGTTTATCCGAGGTGCAGTCGGAAGAGATGTGTTTTCAGCCGGCGGCAGAAGATGCATAGGCTTTCGGCCATCCTGATGTCAGTAGGGAGCTCATTCCACCATTTAGGAGCCAGGACTGCAAAGAGTCGGGATTTTGTTGAGTGTTGTCCCTCGCTGTGAGCAATTGGCTGATGCAGAGCAGAGTAGGCGGGTTGGGGCATATTTCTCTTAAACGTCTTGGAATTAAAATATTCACAGTATGCTTCAGTTACCAAGCATGAATCCCTCATTTTCTCTGATTTCCCATGTAGATAATAAACCTGTCCCTCAGTTTTATTTCACACATTTCTAATGGGACTCATTTAGTAGCTTCAGCATTACAAGTGTATGAATGTGCATGATCAGCCAATCAGTCTGAGCCCATTTCATGTTTTGGGGTTCTGCCTTATGAAAATACAGAGGCAACAAGGCTCCTCTATGCAGCTTGGACTGCCAGCAGGCATTGTGAAGGATGAAGAGGTCTAATCCACTATTTCAAGAATCACAGCTGAATGGTGCTTTCCACAAGCTGTGTGGGGAAAAAGGAGATGATCCAGTGATTTGCTCATTTTGGTTCAGTGTTCCCATTTCTACGTCTGCACTTTCAGTAGGGGTTTGGAGAAAGGTTGCTTTTTACCACCTTCACCTAAAAGGAAGAAAACAACCATTGATTGATGCCTCTAACCCTCAATGGGAGTTGCTTTTCATTCCTCAGGTCCTGAAAACGTTGTGAACCCAAATTTTCAGACAGGCCTCTCTTAAATTATTGTCAGTAAGTCTGCTCTGCAGACTCACAAGAGTGATTATTAGTGTATTCTTCCGTTTATTCCACATCCCTTTCGGTCAAAATCTGCACTTCTCCACCAAAAGTCTTTTAGGAATGGATTTAGGAAAAGTGATCTTTGTACATCTGTGTTAAGACAAGTGCACTTGAGAATAGCTCATGACTCCAAGAATGTTGCTTGACTCAAACGTCAATTCAATCCCACTTTGTTGCGTTATTTCCAATCCTTTTGGGAAATTAAAATGTGTACTCTACTCTACTCTCTGCATTTAAAGTGTTGACAGTGTGTAGGAACTGATTTTCTGACTTTAGAGTTAATTCAGGTCAAAAATGAATCATCAGATGTCTTCTAGTTTTCTCCACACAATAAGAGGAGCAAGGCAAGATTATATTGTATAATGGCATGTGAAGGTAAATTAGGTCTCCAAGCTAATGGTACTGAAAGTGCATGTTAGATAATTGAGATGATAATCGGTTGTTGCTCGTTATGGTTTGCAGACTGTTCTAACCTGCCTGACAACTCTAATAGGCTAGCACAGTGTTTTTCCCCAAGATAGCTTTTGGGGGGGTCACCAGATGGTTGGGGAGAAAAAAAAATGAAATAGCATTCTAGACTGGGGAATGGTCTCTGTGAGTTTGGGACATTTCATGTGTTATATTCAGAGCTTTGTGTGTAAATCAGGAGGTCCTGGAACACAAAAGGGAGTCTGAAGGTAGGTGGGGGGGAGAGAAAGGCACATACACATCAAAAATCCACAGAGACTGGGATACATGGCTGGGTGCTAGCTGCTAAAACTAAACTGTCATTAAAGAAAGACATTTGTTTACGTGTATTAATCAGAACAATCAGCAGCGGGAGGCGTGTAGAAACAGCGGTTTGACCGGCTCTTTCTCTCGTTGTTGAGGGGGGTAAGGGGGTCGCGAACACCAACCTCATTATTCTGGGGGTCGAAAACGTTGAGAACCACTGGGCTAGTGTAGCTAGCCAGCTTTACATCAGAGTAAACACCAATGAAAAGTTGGAGAAGATAAACTCATGACAATCTCTGTGGTCATCTCATGACTCCGAGTCAGGACTTGGAAATCTACTCACCAGTCAGCTGACTCTGCTAGCCTGGCCGGTCAAAGTCTTCAAATGTAAACATCAGAGGAAACAGAGGAAAAGGTGAAGAAGACTACGGTCTAACAACAGCCTATGGCTACAATTCTGATCTGGTGACTCTTTTTACTCCTGATCCTGACAGATACATTCTGCTTCATCATGCATCATGCATCATGCATCATGCATACGTTTGAGGAGCTCATGGGATTGCATTTCACTGGAATTGCACCTCGTACGGTTTCATTGGATAAATAAAAATGGTTTGATTGATTAAGTGATTGATTGTTGCTCAGTATAATCTAATCATCTGGAATAGCTTGTTTTGAGACAGCAGTATCACTATTGACAACCAACTCTGTAGCTTTTCTTGGATGCTGCCTCTTTCTTTATTACAGATGATCTGGCTGCTTAGTTTTAATAGGGGAGATGAGATCCTCTGCCTCTCTGTCTACTTAACATTTCTCCTCTCTCCCTCTATTCCCCCTCTCCGTCTGACAGAAAAAAACTGTAATAAAACGATGGAGCATCAGCATTCTCTAGAGGCCAATGAAGGGCATAACAGTCTTTGTAGACACCAACTCTTTCTCACTGTCTGATCTTTCTGCTGTCTTCTTCATGTAGTATAATATTTATTGCAGAATGCAGCCTTGTTCAGACTGTAGTTTTTTTTTTTTTAAAGGACCAACTGGTATGATATTACAAGCGTAACCAAATGAGAAAACCTGCTTTGTGGCTTGTAAGAAAGTTACAAGTAAGGTTGTCTTACATCACTTTGGCACACCCTAACTGAACTTAGTAGCCCTGTGGTATGCTTTTCTATTTTATTATTACTATTTCTCTCTCTCTCTCTTTCTCTCACACACACACACACACACACACACACACACACACACACACACACAAAGTGACATTGTACATACTTAACAATTAACATATAAACTAATAAGTAACATTATTCTGTGTTCCCACTAATGTTGGATGTTCTAAAGTGCACATGTGTACCTTTGTTGGTCTGTTTGCTTCCTCTTACTGTGTTAGTCCCATTCATAGCACACACACCACACAAGTGGGTGTGTCAGCAGATTACTTGGAAACTAGAGAGTAAAGAAAATACCCCATGGTCTGAAAATCCCTCCCTCCTGAGGAATGTATGGGACTGTTTACCATGAAAACACATCTATTATATTGTTTCCATAGGGATTAGCTGTCATATGTTCATTTTGATTTGATTACGTTGTAAAAGGGGTGAGAAAAAAGAAATATGATACAGGAATGACGGTGGGGATTTTTGATATGTTTTTGATTGATATGTGTTTGCTAACCTCAGGAGGCTCACTACACATTTTTTTACTTACTTACTGTAACTTCAACCTGTTTTTTCATTCACTTTTTATTCTGAACTGCAGTATGGATAGTTATCTGACTTTCATTTTGAGTAGGCTCAGAAGGCACACTAGTAGAGCAGGAAATCTAAAGCTTAAATGCCTGAAACTTGCAAAGACTCGAATATTGTGCTATTGTGTTGTGTTGTGTTGTGTTATTGCATATTATATACAATACTTGGAGGATGTGTACCTGTCCAGGTATAGTCACTTGCCTGTTACTTACCTTTTCTTTTGGTCTAACTATCAATATCACATCGTTTTCCATTCTAACTGTCTGTTACACTGTTTCTTTTCCTTTCTCTGATGTTACCTTTGTCTTCCCCTAAAACATTCCCAGAGGCAAGTCTGCTCATGCAAAGCAGGGCCAGATTGGAACTGCCAGTGTGTGAGTACTGTCTGTACCGGAAGTATCCACCCATCCCTTTCATTCCTGACTCTCTGAGCAAGTTTAAACCTCAAAGCCAACCCCATGAAAACATCCAGGTGAGATCAAATCAGTAAGCATCGACACAAGGCCAGCTGGGACATTCTTACCCAGAACAGGGCGTCTCTGTGTCAAAGGTAAGGGGCTTTGTCTACATTTTTAAGAAGTGTTAGATCAAGAAAATAGATGCAATGTAGATACATGTCAGTGGTGATATTACTAATAGATGAATAAAGGACTGAAGATGAAAAAGAAAGTGTCATAAAAAATGCCAATAATATTGTTCACTCCGTACCTTTTCAACTATACAACGTACATCAAAGAAATAACTAAACCATGGTGTGTCCAAAAGAGTTTTGGATTTGGAAAGACAGATAACGGGAAGTGGTGCAAAGAGGACTAAACACGTATTGCTTGTGCTTTACAAAAAGGTGAGATGTGCATAAAGAAAAAAGATTTGAAGCTATACCCCGTCTTTTTAGCCAGGAGCACTGACTCATACAGTGTAGACTTGGTGGGTAAAAGGTATATTCAACTAGCTCAACCTGTAGAGCAAGTTGCAATGCAGATCTATCACTGTGTCAGATGAGGTGGTTATGTACAGAGGGAGCCAGACATAATGGAGTTCAGCACACAGAATTTAAATAAGCGTATTTTCTAATTATCCCTGGCTATAATATAAGTTGGTTAGTTAGTTAGTAATATAATATAGCACATGTCCGTGTGATGCTAAGAATGTCCATTGGTTGTTGATTTCCTTTATGAGAATCACATGAAGCCACTAGAGCTGCATTTGCATTGCGCTGATTAGGACTATTTGAATCACATGCGTCATGGAAACCTGAGGTTTATCAGTTGAGAAATCATATGTCTAATAATCATATGTCTAATAATCATGTGCCGTCAGTTACAACAAAGACAAAGACAAACACACGGCAAAGAGATAGACGAGGCTGGCTACTGTCGCTACAGAAGGCAACATTGCAATCTAGAGCAAATAGGAAAACAAATTGTGGTCCCCGAGACAAGATAAACTGTCGACTCTGAGTTTTTATTTTTATTTTCAGCCTGAACGTGAAACTGGGAGAGAAATCACACTGATAAATCACATGTTGTATATGTTTGTGCAAAAGCAATGAACGACTAATACCTCTGGTACACCACTTAGCAGGAGAGGTAAAGTGTAGGTAACATCAGCAGTGATTGAAAGTGTCTGGCTTTCAGTAGCCTATGTGATCCTGAAGGCATTCATTGAGTCAAGTCTTTTTATGCCGTGTAATTTAATAGTGAATACTGGATGAGAGAGAAATAGCAACTGATTTGACAGCTTAATATATCTACAGTGATGCCCAAATGCAGAAGCAAAGTGTTTCTGATTTCAAACACTCTGGATCAGAAGAGACAGGATTGAAATGGAACAGTGGACACTAGCGAGGCTGTTATCCAACTTGTTCCCTGCCAGGCTGGGAGCATTCATCAGAATGAGATGTAGATGTATAAGAGAAGCACTTTTCTCTGTGGCTGAAAAGTAATCCCCGAGAAATCTTAGCAGACCCTTCTTATTTACACTCACATAATAAAATCAGGTGTTTCAAAAGGTGTTTGCACCCCTCACTCAACAATACATCTTTTTAAACACACATTACGTAATGCACGCACACACGGACATGCAAACACAACTTTGTTTACACTCTGCTAAGGAAAATGGGAAGAGGACAAACATGCAGCCATAAGAAACCGAAAGCACACCCACACAGAAAGAATCATAGAGCCGGCTAACTATGCAGACATAACAGCTCCTTCTTTAAAGTCTGCGCACGATCCGACCATTAAATCCACATGGTGATGTGTTCACTAAAATTCCTTTTCTCTCTGAGAGAACAGGTCCCATGGTATGATCAAGGCATGATTAACATTCACAAATGAAACGATATCCCTTAACAGTCCTTTGAAGAACCAAGACTGCATTAGGCACTTGGGATTACAGAGATGGCTGTGGCAGCCTGATCAGCCACGCTGTTCAAATAGCCGACTATTAGAGTTGAGAGTATGGGTTTGTCTGTTCAGCATAGAGACGCTCTGATGATGACTCAGGCATTGATGTGTAATGACTCAGAAATACGTTAGTGAAAACAATGTCTGGTTGCTCTGTTGCCTTACAAAAGATCACTGTTTCAAAATTGCTTTTATGTTTGTGACTGTTTCTTCAGCTTCTTAGGCCTGAAGAAATGGTTTAGCTTTTCTGCGGTCATATATGGGATAACTTATTAATACATTTATTATTGTAAATACAAAATTATAAATACAAATTAAGAGTTTAATTGACCTGTTTAATGTATTTAACCGTATATGTCACATTATTGTTCTCAATAAATAACCATTGAATACATATATATATATTTTTTGTATTTTTGATTTTTTCTAATTTGTAATACTTTTGTGGTTTTGTGATGCCAATGGGTAATTGTAATTATATATATATATATATATTAATATAGTATAGTAATTAATATAGTAATTGTATTTTTGATGAGTCAACTGTAAATATGTAAATAATTAAAGAGGCACCCCACCTATTTGCCTCATCGTGTTCAGTTAACGTGCATGTTACTATTACATCTGTGAAAACAGTCTCTTCTGGGGCTCTGGAGGAGCCTTGCCTAATCTGAGAAAGTATCTTTGATGATGTCATAGTGGTGTCATCGGGCTCATGTTGGCTTGGACAGAAAGTCTGCATTATAAACTGGCAGTATGGAGTTTGGGATGCTTGGTTGCATTATGGGAAATGTTGGATTGCATCCAATTTAAGGGACTAAAAGTCAGGATCTCTCAGCTGTTGCATCGATATTGACCCTTCTTTTTAAATTTGTCTCGCTCAAGTCCTACTGCTTTAGGAAGGTGCATTATTAAATCTCTGAAATATCCACTTAAACCTTGCTGCAATGCTTGCTTTATAAAACAAAATGAAATATACGAAAAAAAGAATGTAGTGCTCTTTATCTACTAAATGTAAACAGAATATTTCACTTTTAAATGAACCAATATCCTTTTTCTAATCTACTTTGTCTTTCTTTTCTTGCTCAGGTTCAGATCATTAAGAACTTTATCCCACTTAGTCTCCTACAGAACTCTTCCATGTCCCTGAGCCTCCTTCATCCTCTCCTTCACCTCTAAGGCAGCAGTGATGAACTGGAATTCATTGGAGGCATTCATCGGTGGGGTCAACAAGTACTCCACCGCGTTTGGCCGAATCTGGCTCTCCATGGTCTTCATCTTCCGGGTGTTAGTGTTCGTGGTCGCGGTCCAGCGAGCATGGGGCGACGAAATGAAGGACTTTATTTGCAACACGGCCCAGCCGGGCTGCACTAACGTGTGCTACAACTTCATCTTCCCCATCTCCCATGTCCACCTGTGGGCCCTGCAGCTCATCTTCATCACCTGTCCGTCATTGATGGTGGTAGGGCACGTCCATTATCGCGAGAAGAAGGACTTGGAGTACTCCACCATGCACAATGGCGCCCATCTGTACGCCAACCCTGGGAAGAAACGTGGGGGGCTGTGGTGGACATACCTGGTAAGAATGGAGGATATTAATGTTTATATCTGACCTTAGAGTAAGTTAACTAAATTGCTGCTTAGGGCCCTGTGGCTATACCAGAGGGCCACAAAAAGTGCTTCAAATCTCCCTCAAGACAACGTATATAAGAGCCAGCCGGCCCATACGTTCACTACGCAAGTAGCCTAGCGCCAATCACAGAAGAGCCCCGTCTCCCCCTCATGTGTCAATGTTTAATATTTGATGAGAGGATGAAGCAGAACTATCTGGTGAAATGAAAATGCGTGGACAAAAGCACCATGAGAGTGAATTGCAGAACAGCAATCAGGTACATTTGTGTTATCTCCTCTCCTCGTTTGGTGTTGGCAAATAACAGAAACGCTAACGTTGCATCTCTATAGTCAGTCTGTGGGTTTGTGTGCGTCCTGCTTGCCAGACACTTCCAGGGCTGATCTGTGACTTTGTGCCTGATAAAAGTGAGCGTGAAAGGGCTACAACTATTTGTTACATTTAGATAAACTCCAATTGGCAACAGTGTTTAAAAAAATGCTGTTCGGAATATAAAACCGGTACGTTCATATCACTTCATATGAGCGTGCCCCAAATGCAGCTGGCACTTTTCAGCAATATCAGATCAGACAGTACAACTGACTTTGCAACATATTATTAGTTATTTGTAATAACTGTATTTTCTTCACCACATGCTTGTCTTGTGCACCATATACTTTTGGTTTTTGTGAGACATCTTAGATAGATAGATAGATAGATAGATAGATAGATAGATAGATAGATAGATAGATAGATAGATAGATAGATAGATAGATAGATAGATAGATAGATAGATAGATAGATAGATAGATAGATAGATAGATAGATTTGTTGGGAGTTGCACATGCACAGTAGCTAGGTAATGATAACAGCTAGTTACTGTTTCTCCAACTTTGGTCAGTACGAGGCAGGATTAGCTGGGGAGACTTCTTCTAAATGAGGGACACTTGTGACCAGTAGTGACTAGATATTATTTGATGGATGGACCGGCAAATGGAATGTTGCTTCATTTATTTTAACTTCCTGAAAAATGTGTCTCCCAGTTTAATCCTCTTTTATCTTCTCATCTCTCACATAGGCAAGTCTGATTTTCAAGGCAGGCCTTGACGCTGGCTTCCTCTACATCCTGTACCATGTTTATAAAGGCTACGACATGCCCCGTCTGTCCAAGTGCTCGCTGGAGCCGTGCCCCAACACTGTGGACTGCTACACATCACGTCCCACTGAGAAGAAAATCTTCACCATATTCATGGTCGTCTCCTCTATTCTCTGCATCTTGATGTGTATCTGTGAGATGATTTACCTCATCGTCAAACGCTTGCTGAAAGCCTATAGTAGGAAGAAGCAAGCAGAGAGTATGTTTGCCGAAAATCACGAGATGAGGCCGCTGACAGCATCCAGGTCAGAGTTCAGATCCAAAAAACCGATTAGAGTGGATCCTACAGTCTCTATCCAAAATCTCAATAACATCGAGACTGAGGAGTGGCCATCAAAGAAAAGATGATGTGAAATATGGCAGCGGCCGTGTTGAAAAACTGAACAAAGTGCTGAAGGGGCCACTGCAAGCAAATGCATTAATCAGACTTCTGAGACAGGGTTTTTAGGAACGCAGCCCTAATGCATGCAGATAAACTCCTAAAAAAGAAGGATTATAATATTCCTTCCGTGTATGTATTGTTGGCCAGAAGTACAGTATATTTAAGCTGTTCAGGTACTTTGTAAATAAATTAATAAATAATTAAAAGACCCCAAGTAATGAAAAAAAAAAGAGCAAATCCTTTTCCTGAACACACCCACTGCCCCCCATTGAATAAAACAAAATAATGCACACAAAGCACTTTCTTTAGGGTTGACACAGTAATCGCCACTTTTTTTATTAGATATGTAATTTAAAGAAAATGCTCTTTATTTTTCAAAAGTTGTCATGGTCAGAATTGCTTAATAAAGGTATGCAACATTCATACCACTGATGTATTATTCAAAATGTGTTTGTATGTCCACACATTTGGTACTTCTTTAAAAAATGACTTCAGAAATCTTTATTTTTTGTATGTATTGTTGTGATCTATAAAGTTTTTTATTGTTAAAATATGCCTGTGCATGTGTTCTTTGTTCTTTTTGAAAAAACTTTTAAAATGATCATACATGAGTATCTGCATATGTGTACACATACAAGGAATTAGACTTCTTTGATGTGCTATATATGTAGTTAAATGCTTATTTTCCCCTATCATTGTTAAGCTTTGTATGCCCAGCTTTTATCTGTATTTCTATCTTACTGTAAATGTGTTAGGTTCAAAGACTTGAGTGGGAAAATGCAGCAGTAGAAGGAATTTTTTTGTTTGATTATATTTAGCCTAAATTGATAGCACATTATGGACGTTGGCAAAATATATTACATTTATGTGTGAATTTTCTTTATTCATGAATACATTTGAATGATAGTCGGCCGTGTTTCCGTACGTTAACAACGCATCACCAATTGGGAAACTCTGTTAGCAAAATCTAGTCCCAGGAAGTGACATGAATGATGATGTTTCAATGGGAAAAATGTTTTTCCAATGGCCATGAATGCCCGAACAGACATCGTAGCTTTAGCGAGACGTCATCCATGCGACACCAAAGTGTGTAGTCTTTCTAATTATGTATTTTCACAGTCTTATACTTCAACAGTTTAAACAGACTTTCTTCAGTTGAAAAGTTATCTTTTAAATTGACAAACATCATATTTGTAATCCATGGCTCAATTCAAACAGGATCAAAAAATAATTTGCCTCTCCCCGTTCGCTCCTGTTCATATTTTTTCAAAAGATAGGTCCCATGGACCGGAAGTAAAGGGGCTTGACTTGGCTTGACTTTGGCTCTCTGTACAAAAGAAAATCCGAACTATCCCTTTAAGGGCTTATGACTGACTGCTGTGGGAAAGGACAAACTCCACTTTGTTTGAAAAAAATAAAAAGATAAGATAGAATAAATTAATATGGGTCCCATACAACAGTGCATTATCCATGATTAGCCACAGTATTGATGGATCTAAATACAATTAAAATAATTCCCAAAATTATTATGAAGTCAAACAAAGCTCACATAGTTTTCCAGTAAAACCAGTATCTAATAGGATGACACTGTGAGTGACTAACCTGAGAGTGCTGGGCATAGTGAGTCATACCTATTTGTTCTGACGTCATCACTTTTCCACTCTACCGTCCAATCAGGAGCAGGGTGCGCAGGGTACGGTTGTGACCAATGGTTGTGACCGTAGACTGGATATATCACACCCTGACATACACCCTGAGCAGGGCGCGTTTTTGTTTTTTTTCTTTCAGGATGGTAGGGGAAGACACATCCGTGATTGGCTCGCCCAGACATTTTTATCCTAACCATAACCAATCCCACTCTTCTTGCCTAAGCATAACCCGCCTCTTTTCTAAATCTAACCAACCAAACCAGAGCAGGCAACGAGTACTAGCCATTCAGGGATGAGTTTCCTAATGAATATTCATTCATGTTCATACCATCCTACAAAAAAAACAACAACTCACGAGCCGGGCGGTGCTTTATCCGCCTCGACGGCTGCCTTGTTGAAGGAAGTAAAGTCTGTCAAACATGAGTTTCCACTACGGCCAGGTATCGAAATTCTGCATTTTACGTGTAGTCTATGTTGATTACAATATGTTAATAGTGTTAAATAACTGTATCTGTTGTATTGCCTAGATATAACGTAACTAATGGGTTGTGACATAGCTATACACACAAGTAGCTAGCTAACGTTAGCCATTCATTTGTTTGCTATGGGTAGCAGTTGAACAATGTTAACTGTTGGCACTTGATAATAAGCATTTTATGTTGCACGGTGTTTGTGGAACGCTATACATTTAAATTGCGCTAACATTGTTGGAGGGAATCGTAAAACAATTAGTTAGCAGTTAAAGTTCCCGTCTTTCATTTGACCAGGGCAGTTTTTATTCACGTCACGTAATTAGTTGTTTATGAATTTCATTGTATTTTTTTTTCTGAGCAAAATCGTGCTGTAGCGTGTACTTTGAGTGGTGGAAGAAGTATTCAGATCCTTCCAAGTAAAGTAACAGTGCAGAATTTAGACAAGTAGCCTAGTATTATCAGCCAAATGATTAAGTTAAAAAGTAACTGTCCTGGGAATGCCCCCCTCCAGAGTGGCTTATATAGAGATATATAACAAACTGATATATTATTGTATTATTACTGATGCACTAATGTGTTGAATTGACCGCTAATTATGCCTACTTTGTATCCTGGGTAGCTTCATCTGCAACACAGTGTATGCTATTTGATAGACTAACTACATGCCAACTGTAGCTCTTTCTGCCAGATAAGTGTGGAGGTGTAAAAGAAATGTCAACAGAGTATAAATAAACAGAGTTACTCAAAATGTAATACTTCTAATTGTTAATGGTCATCATGAGAGAAGGCGATGCGAGGCTCATCGAGCCACACACAGCCTGTCTATTTCAGTCATTGTCTGGTCTTGTCTATCACTGCAGGGCTATCCCGGAGCAGGAGGACGCCAGCCACCACCAGGTGCTGCATACGGGGGAGGCAGTGGTCCCTATGGGCCTACACCCTCAGCTCCATACGGAGGTGCAACACACCAACCAGGAGGTCCTTATGGTGCATACGGAGCTCCAGGTCAACCAGGAGGGCAGTATGGGCAAGGACCAAGGGGTGCCCCTGCTGGGCATTACGGGGGTTATGGGGGTCAACCACATGGAGGACAATATGGACAACATGCCCCTGCAGGTAACTAAAAGCTGAGACTGGAGCTTGCTTCTGTGGTAACTCTGCCTGTGGGAGTTAAACAGGCAAATTGTGAACATGAGGAGACTGCAGACTTCAATTCCCCTTCTACTTTGTTGCTTCTTTCTCTCTCTTTCACTCTCTGGTGGGATGATGGATAGAAAATGACTAATGTTCCCTGACAGTCATGTAGAGATGGGGTTCAGTTTGTGCCCCTCAGCAGGATTACACTGCGGGAGTGATGACTCTGGTAATACTGAGTGAGGGCTAAATAGAGTAAATAGATGGGTAAAGACACACTGAGTGTGTATATATATATATATATATATATATATATATATATATGTGTGTGTGTGTACGTATATATGTGTGTGTGTGATTACTGTTTCCTATAGCAGCTAAGCCTAAATCAGGACATGAATGCTACCCCTCTCCACAGGGACATAATCCATCAGTGTCAGGCCTGTAGTGTCATCTGTCCCTCTCTCCCCATTTGTTTTTCTGACAATTGGCCCTTCTCCCACTCCTTCCCTTGTCTCATATCATATTTTCACACCCTTTCTCTTCCTCCATGTGTTCAGGTAATGGCCTCTTGCCCCCGACCCAATCTCTTACTGAGGTGACTTTTTCTCAACCCAGAACCTGTGCCTTATAAAACACATGTGTAACTAAGTTTACATTCTTAAACAGAATGCAAACTGGTTTCACAACTGTAACACAATTACTACATTGTTCCTGAATTTACCTATTTTTCCCTTATTGGAAAATTATACAGAATGCAGTGTAACAAATTGGTTAGTGGAATTATTTTACTTTCTTTTACAACTGCCGCAAATACATGATCTACTAACAGCATATGTCATGTACTTAATTGTAGGAATTATATTTGGCATATCAATTCTATATAAAGTATATTCATGTCATCATTTCCCGTACCATTTTCCAAATCAGCGCCTTCTAAACACAGACGATAAAAGGTTGAGTCAAGCACAGTTGTATTATTATTTTTTTATGATCAAGTTTTTGCTCAAGAGAGTCAGTGCAGTTTCAACAGACTGTTAGACAATAGCAGCGGGTTTCTTCATATCTTGATAAATAAATAATTGGTTTGCATCGGAACGAAGTAGCTGCTTCATTTTCAAGTTCTGTTTTAGAGATGGAGATCTTCAAAGTCAGTCTGAGCCACCCCTTCTTTCTTCACCATGCTATTACTATTTGGATTTTTCCTCCCTGTAGGTAACATCCCTCCTGGTGTCAACCCGGAGGCGTACCAGTGGTTCCACACTGTTGACACGGACCGCAGTGGCTTCATCAACCTTAAGGAGCTAAAGCAGGCACTTGTCAACTCCAACTGGTCAGCTTTTAACGACGAGACCTGCCTCATGATGATCAGTGAGTCATACAGTTGCAGCCAAAGGAAATGCTCACCAATGTGAGGTGGCTCTGTTTTGTCAAAATTGGTTAGAAATGCTTTGACAGTGTTTCTTGAGGTACAATATGACACCATGTTTAACTATATAAAGTACTTTTAGAGACCTAAATTGCTACAGCGAGGGGGAGGAGGAAGTTATATAAGGAAAAACAAACAGATAAAAGAGTGGTGGACCAAAAGAAAGTAGGCTACATGTATTATACAGTATGTGTAGCTCTCTAAATATCCCAAACTTCTATATAGCTTATCTTGTATTTCTAAAATGAGAAATTTAGGCAGCCAGTTGTCACCCTAAAAAACGACATGTTTGTCTTGCTACCAGTTAGTTAGTTGCCTAGTATCCTAGTACATTCCAGTTGTGTTTGTCAGCCAGTGACTAATGTGTTCTATTACTATAATGGCAAATGTGTGACTTTCCTGTGTGCTACTTTGAAATAATACAAGGAGAAGATAGGTCTATGATGATGGGCGATGGGGCTTGCTGGAAACCCAACCAAAGAAAAAGTCTTGTTTGGCTGACCATGCTGTGCTTTGTATTTCCTGTTAGACATGTTTGATAAGACGCGGTCAGGTCGAATGGACCTGTTTAGCTTCTCAGCACTGTGGGAGTTCATGCAGCGGTGGAGGGCGCTCTTTCAGCAATACGACAGAGACCGCTCAGGCTGTATCAGCGGCACGGAGCTACAACAAGGTATCCGTGTGTGTGCGTGTGCATATGCGTGTGTGTGTGTGTTATAGATGCTACACACAAACACACCGACTTAATGGGACTTTAGCTTATTCACCATATCCCCCAGAGTTAAATAAGTCCATACATACCCTTCTCATCTCCATGTGTGTCTTAACTCTGTCTGAGGCACCCACTGCTAGCCTAGCTTAGCACAGATCCTGGAGGTAACATCTAGCCTACTGCTCCCAATAAGTGACAAAATAACACCAACATGTTCCTATTTACATGTTGTGATTTGTATAGTCACAGCGTGTACAAATAAAAGGTCACATAAGACACAGCCATCTTTTAACCGTATACAAAATAGGAACTATATTCTCAGAAGCCGAAGCACTGCTACTTGGGCGGAGTGATTCGGGCAACACCTGAAAAGCAGCGTTGTTATTCTCTGCTCCTCACCACAGGGCTTCTTGTGTGCTGCGAGCAAATCACTCTGCCCAAGTAACAGAAGTTACAGTGCTTCGGCTTCTGAGAATATAGTTCCCGGTTCGTATACGGTTCTGTGGTGAGCTAGGCTAGCGGTGGGTGCCTCAGACAGAGTTACGACACGCACGGAGATGAGAAGGGTATGTATGGACTTATCTAACTCTGGGGGATATGAGTAAGCTAAAGTCCCACTAAGTCGGTGTGTTTGTTTAAGTGGGATATCGGATCTCTGACTAGTTTTTCTTTTAAATTAAGCCCAAAATAAAACCCAAGCCTTTCCGCAGAGAACTTAAAATGACTTGTTTCTCTTTCCTCTTTCCCTCTCCTGTCCTCAGCTCTGGCTCAGATGGGCTACAACCTGAGTCCCCAGTTTTCTGAGACGTTGGTGCGACGCTTCACCTTGCAAGGCGGACGCCCCGGCATCCAGCTGGACCGCTTCATCCAGGTGTGCACACAGCTCCAGACCATGACGCAGGTCTTCAGGGAGAAAGACACAAGCATGACGGGCAACATCCGCCTTAACTATGAGGATTTCCTCTCTGGGGCCGTCACCAGGCTCATGTGAGCCTCCTTTCCCCCGGCATTCCCTCTGCACTGGGGATTCACAGTATCATTCCATGTTCAGTTCATACTTTGCCCAGTTTTCAATGCTCTGCCATAAGTGCCCCCCCACCTGTTGGTACTGTGTATACAGTATGTCAACTGGAACACATTATTCCATGGCTTGTTGCTGTAAGTAGATACAGCCATACACCATGCACTCAAATAGAGCTCAGTGGCTATTATAAAAGGTAGCTAAAGCTTTTACTGGATTTCACCAGAGGGTCAGCAGGTGATTGTGAAAGGGATTGTTGCTGTAGAGTCCCACTCAAAATCTTACCATATATGCCTTGGTGACAGATGGTTTCTTGTTTACTAGTACCAGTATTTGATTGAATAGTTTAACTGAGATATACACTTGCTTAATTCCCAGAATGTTGAGCCAACCACCCCTCTAACCACATTGATCTGTCAGGTCTGAATCAGTGTATTGACTTGACTAGAAGAGATAGTCAGTGAAAGAAGATCATTTTTCTGCTCCTAGAGTGAAATTCCAGACTGCATGACAATAATTATGCTGACCAGCAAGTTCATACCCTGTGATTTTGCTCACATGCAGCCTTAACATGATCCAATGCCGTTGGAAAATAGCCTTTTATATTGTATATGTATTTCAGGAATATTCCGCATTTCCAGAGGGTATTTCCATGCAATGGTTGCACATTGTATGGCACATTGCTTTGTATTGCAATGTGTGTAATTAAGCCAAATATATATATACACACACACACTACCTGTCAAATTGCAAAAGGGTTTTCCAATGTTTTCTCAGTTTTTTTAAATGATATCAGATTAGTTAACAGAATGACCCTTTAGAACATTGGATGAATGGTTGCTGATCATGGGCAATGTAGATATTGCATTAAAGATCCACCCCCCACTCAGATCAGCTGGTATTCTCACTATAATGGAGTGGTACAGACATGTGTTAGTGACCCCAAACTTTTGACCGGTAGTGTGTATATAATTATTCTTAACCATTTAGCGGGGCATTGCTGTTAAAGACCTGTAACTATGTGATTTGAAAAAATAATGTATTTTTATGTTTGCTACATTGCACTCCTGTAAGCCACAATCAACCATAAATACAAACAATTATCTGTAGCCAAAAGATAAGTGACCCAAAAGCACTGAAAAAAAAAAGTTCTCTATTATGTTTGCCACTTCTCCCTACATGAAACGGGATCTTCTGTGATTGTTGGGCCAGATACTTTAACAGACAAAACATGCCAGTAAACATGCCAAAATGGTTCTTAATGCCAAAAACTAATAAATGCTTTTCTATCACATTTTGATGTGTTCATATTCTTCATTGACAAGCATTCACACAAATGAAAAAAATACAGTTCTTACACTTAATGTAAGAGTTTTGATATATTACAAGAAGCTGTATAATGTTTAATCTTTATCTAAAGCAGAGATCTTCTACAAGGGTCCTCAGAGTTAATTTTGTTTTATTAAAAATCTAAACGACTTAACACAAAAGTATTATTAACAGTGATGGGAATAACGGCGTTATATATAATGGCGTTATTAACGGTAACGTTTTTTCTATTCAGTAACAAGTAATCTAATCGATTACTCTTCCCATCTTAATAACTGCTGTTTCATCAGGCCACTTACGTTATTTGCACTACAAAAAGTGTATATATTATTTATTTTTTGCTATAGTGCCTAACAAGCATTATTTAATTTTGCCCAGTTGTGGCCTGTTGAGGAGCAATAAATATCAAAAGTTCCAAAACATCTATGTTGTTATTTGTATGTATCCACTAGACATAATATCTACAGACATGGCATCTGATTGGAGGCTAGTCTCACTTTGTCCCACAGCAACATTAAAAGAGTTTAGATTTGTATACATTGTTTCTGTTAATGTATTAAGTGTCCATTACGTTATAATATTCAGATTTGTCATAAATAATTGAACATGCACATGCATTTTAAGTTCAGTTAAAGAGGGGGGGAGGTGGGGTCACATTTGAGCATTTAAAAATTTAATTGAAGGTAACGCATTAGTTACTTTCTGAAGTAACTAGTTACTTTTATAATTTATAACTGAGTATCTAATTTAGTTACTTTTTGGAAGAAGTAACAAGTAACTGTAACTAATTACTTTTTAAAAGTAACTCGCCCAACACTGATTATTATCAAAAATAAATCAGCCTAAGTGTGAAAAACAAACCCAATGAACTGGCCTATAGGTAACATAGTCACTAAGGTAGCCAGCCACACAGATACAGTTAGTTAATTCACTGCCACATGCATGTTTAACAATAAAACATAATTCATAAAACCATACCAACAATTATTGTTTAACAAAATAGCATGTTTTGCACTAAAAGGTATGTCTAAATGCTTTAAGCAGCCTACACGTTATTGTAGGCCCAGTTTAATATGCAACCTAATTTTATCCAATATACACTGTTTGTAGTAGGGAGGGTCCCCGCTCCATCTCTCTTTCAGCTAATGGGCCCTTGGCTTTAAAAACATTGAAGACCCCTGATATAAAGGGTAAGTATCACCAAATCACTAAATTTGGCACACTTCTAGAAGCTTGGCTGAAGGATTTTTGTGGCTGAAAACAATGAAGGGAGGTCACTTCAGCAGTCATGGCCAATTAAAATCCAATTATTCCTCATGACCTTTGACCTCAAAATGCCCGAATCACTAATTTCTCCCTTGTAAGGCAGATTAGTTGCAGAAAAGAGCCCAAGAGCCTCTGTCTTCCCTTTCCACATCAGACGCTTCTTTCCCCCATCATCTGCTTGATAACAATCTGCGTCAAGAGTCCTGCTTCTCCTCGGCTCTTTCCAAATCAGAGGCAATCCATTAAAATCTCATTTTTTGAAAAATCTTTTTTTGCCCACATCTCTCACACCTCGCCCTCGATCTTCATCTGAGGCTAAACTTAGCTGTGCCAAGTCCTTAAGCACACTTTTGTGTCACATTCTTCCTGCCACCATCTGACACATCACCTGGACATGGATTTAGCGTCCATTTCAAAAACGTTGAGTTTGGGGACAAAAGTCCCCAAAAAATGTGGCCAAAATTGTGCCATAGACGAAGGTGACAGCCCATAGAGAGCATCACAGCAGCCTTTTTCTGGCATATGTGAATCAGCAGTGGTTTAACCTAAGCCCTGATTGTAATTTCCTGTGTAATGAGGACAATTTCCACCACTGACCATGCCTGACATCTGTAATTAACTTGGGCAAATAGAGCTGGCCTGTGGGGCTTCAGTTAGTGAGGATGCTACAATTTCACTCCATCTGACTGATTTGGATTGATAACATGGTTGTATTTTTACATAAAACTCTTGGCTAGTGCAGCTTTTAATCTCATTTACTAAGAAACAGGGGCTGATGAAATATTCCTGGCACTGCTATGGTTGTTGGTAAAGCAGAACTGGCACTAGACATGTTGTTTTCCCGCAGGGGATCAGCACATTTCACTTTATCTGACAGGATTGATCAAATGCCAGTTCTGGCAACAGCAAGATGGACAGCATAGAGGGAGGAACTGCTAAAAAGAATCATTTTCAAGCATAATCGCCCACACAGAATCCTCTTGATCACAATAATTTTAGCAGTCATTTGAAGTAATGATAACATAAAAATGTGGACATAGCTTCATTTTTTAAACTTTCTGCCTCTGCACATATGACCAATGAGTCAGATCTGGTCATTGCTCCATGACAGGCTCCATTCCATCTGCCATAGATCACCCCTATGCCTGGTACACTGCATGGTATAGTTTTGTGGGAAACTTTTTGGGCCTGGGGGCTGGAAAAAATCAGTGTCATCAATCAAAAGGAACTGTGCAAGGAACACTTACCGATTCACTACCCAGAAACTACAGTAGCGTAATATCTTCCCTCGATAGTCATCGCCGTAATTTATGGTTTCTCGCTGGGTGGCTGAAATGTACACAAATTCTCTGCATCCCTCATAAGCAGTAAACAAAAGCAGAACTTCTAAAACAGTTTGTGTCTATATACAGTTTACCAAGCCTCTGAAAGTGTCTCTGTCTTTATATGTAAAACTGCACTTTTAAACTAAAAGAACACTGAGAAAGAGGGGGAAGACATGCAGGAAATCATCACAGGTCGGCTTCAAACCCTGGACCTCTGCATCGAGGCATAAACCTCTCAACATATGTGCATCTGCTCTACCCACTGAGCAAATCCAGCCACAATATTGTGGTAATATTGTAGGTAGGGTTGGGCAGCAATATGGTATACCACAGGGTCTTAAAAACAAAAATAGTATCAGTTTCTATACCATCATTAAAACAAATGCAATGCACTTATATAGGAGACAAGTGTTAAATATTAAATATAATTTATTTAATGTCTAAAAATGCTTATGTGTGGTTGTCATCACATGACAGTGTGGAGGAGAGAGAGGGGGCGGGGGCAAATCCCGAGTGACCTGGTCTTGAAGAAGAACACGACTTAATGAAAAGGGAGAGGTGTTTCAGTTTCTGAGAGGTGGAGACACAAGCCAACAGTTTGGTGACGCCGTCTGAGCCTTACGTCATCATTTCTAATTAGTCACGGTAATACCGTATACCGCGGTTAAATAGGGAGGAGGTTTGACGGTATCAAAATTTGGCCAACTCTAATTGTAGGGTTGATTATTGGTGCTTTCACAAAATATTAACACATTGACGGTTTTGAGGAAATCTCCAATACTCTGGATACAATGTCTAAGTGGGTAAAGGCAAATAATAAAACAGCTAGCAAGTCTGGTAAGTTTATCACTTTAATGTAATGCAGCCTTTAAAAGCAGGAAAAGACAACACTTAATATACTTATAGTATGATATCCAAAATTTAAGACGACATCTAGCCTTATACTGTATATACATGTCGATATAATATTGATATATTGCCCAGGCCTATATATACATGTTATGTAAGATCACAGCTCCCCGTGACTGTCACAAAGCACATGCTTTTGAGGGTTATTTGATTATAAAGTATTTGATGGGACCTGGTGCAAAGTCCTGAGAGCAACTATATACATATATAAATAGCTAAATGTTGCAATACTGTTATATTTAACATAATATGTGATTAGGGGATCACTAAGTCTGACATCTTTCATTTCCTGTTGCAGTAAGTCCACATTAAATGATCTTTAATTCAATGTATGTATTTTTTTATTGTCTCTTGCCTAATTATTGTAAAGTGCTGCACAATGTATTGGTACCAACCACTAGCAGTAGAAGTAGTAGTAGTAGTACTGGTAGATATACTTTGTGTTTCCTAAAACAAACCAAAAAAATGTAAATGCACGTTTTGGCATTCTTCATCTCAAAGTAGTGTCCTCTTTTTACCACTGGGTGGGGCAAAAGCACCGAGGAGAAAAACACAGGTGAAGGCTTCTTGGTCCCAGCAGAGCAAGGCTCCTCAGCGCTCTATGGTGCGGATTGGGATGGGGATTCAATCAGAACTAGAGAAGTCATCATCTGTTCTTCAAGCTTGCTTCTTTAACCAACAGCCCACCATTGCCAAAATAAATGTAGGATGTAGGCCTATAAGGCAGTAAGAAAAGTGTTCTAGACTGGCAGAAGAAACGTCAACTGATCTCCAAGGCAGTTGTTGACTGTTTTTACACTATTTTTACAGGCTATGGTTCCTGCATGACACAGGACAGTCTGTGAAAATGTAGTTCAAACGTTAACCTGTGCAGGCCAGTAATACGCTTAGCAGCGTTTACACTGCCGGAATAATAGAACACGAAGAAGAAGACTCGCACGGAAATTGCGTAGCTATATCCACTGCTGCACCAACGTGCTAACGCTAAAGGTGAGTTAAGCTTTATGAATTAAAACAATGTCATCAGAACATCATCAAAATAACAGAGAGATAAATACCACACAGACGTGGTTTTAGTAAACCTAACGGTAGCGGGTGCAGTTTTAGCTTTAGAGTGTCACAGTTTAGCTACTTAACAAGTTACTGTAACACAGCTACACGCCATGCCAAACTCCATATCAGACTTGAACATGTAATTTCGTTTTTTTATGTACAAGCTAAACCAAACGACTTTGGACATAAATGAATGCCCTTTCCGAATCGAGAAGAATCGCTTTTAAATTCGGCAAACCAGCAACCCGCGAACAAACGCAAATTATCCCAGAATTTTAACTTGTAAGTGTTAAACCATAAACTCCCCTCCAAAGGAACTTAGCGTGAAGGTTGCAAGTTACATGAAGACTAACGTTATGTTATGCGCATAGAATAAAATGAATTAATTCATTCGGTTATACTACACGTTTCAGCTGTTACCTGTATTTGGACTTTAGCTACCTTTTGGTACGTCTTGCTCTGGTCTCGTTGATTGCGCCATTAGTTTTGTAAGCTAGCTAGCTCTAGGCTATGTTGTTGTTTGTAGCTAACTAAGGAAAGGTGAGGAGGGCACGGGAAGGGCAGATAGGCTTTATGTTGGTGTCTGCCTGACTTCCTCCGTGTGGCATGAATACCTGTAGAAACAACATAGTTATGTGTATGTACATCTCTGGTGTCAACTCAATTAAAAGTAAACCCTGCTGATTTCTTTTCAGGTCAAATGAAGACTTTTTTATCTCACTGGTTTAAATGGATTTAAAAAATACTATGTTCTCTCCACTAATGTTTGAAATCTGATGGAACAGAAAGTTGTTTAAGTGTACTTCCATGTTGCAGTCTTCTTGAATGCTGTTATGTTAGCATGAGTATATAAATTCACTTTAATGTGATAGCTCTCACTTTTCCCTCATACTAGAACACTGTAACCATTAATGTAAGATAAAAACACACTTACAGCTTAATTATTCTCCCCCTATGTAGCACCCGGCAGCAGAAGTGGAGTGCAGTCATGTGGCCTCTAGTTTGGACAGCAGTACGGACCTATGCCCCTTATGTCACCTTCCCTGTGGCCTTTGTGGTGGGGGCTGTGGGCTACCACCTGGAGTGGTTTATCAGGGGGGTCCCTAAACCTCGAGAGGAGAAGAGCATTCTGGAACTGAGGGAGGATAGGAAGCTGCAGGAACAAGAGGGCATGGACAGCACCCAGGTGCTTAGCCTGAAAGAAAAACTGGAGTTCACACCTAGAGCAGCTCTGAACAGGAACAGACCGGAAAAGAGCTAACCCGTGTGGGTGTGAGAGACTTCCGTTTACCCTTTCTCAGCAGGAGGATAATTCATTGGAGGCAAAAGGGGGGTGAACCAGAAGGCAAAAACACCCATTCTTCCCATTTACCTCAGCCATACATCCTCACTAATGCATCAGCTTGCCTGTGTAAATATCTGCTACTAGAAGCTAGAGGGTAATTAACAAAAACATGCATTTGGTCTTTCACAAAGTCAAATATAGCTTATATATGTGCAGTATGTGATTCTTTGACTTACTCCTTGATGTCGTACATGCCTGTTCGTGCATTGATCAATAACTAAACTAAGACACTATAATTAAACCCCCTTAAATATGGACAGTGTTTGATGGGAATTGGTCATTTTCTGTTTTATTTATATCTATTTCTGGTCTTATGGCACAAATTTTATTGTGTGCCTGCTTTTAAATCCCAGACAAATGGTGCAAGAGATGGCCAAAATGCAAATCATTTCCATGTTCCAAGCCAGTCTTTTTAATAATTTCTGTATGTTGACAAAGGACTTCTGATTGTTAACATAAAAGCAGAGGAAGGAGGGACAGGTCCTTGTTGTAGTCCTTTTTTATCTTGTGGAACTTTTTGATGGTATGTGACAAAATAAGCCAACAGTGTGGGAGGTCTCTCAGGAAGTTTAAGCTGCTTAGTCCTGTTGTCTGGAACAGCTACATAAAACTTTCATTTTAGAAAGTCTGGACGTTCTGTCTTTGACAAATATGATGAATAAAGGAAATGTGCATTTGTATGCTAAAATTGCATTCTACTGTGTGTAGGCTAGACGTTTACTTTTTGATGTCACCACTTCCTGCTACTGATTTCTTCTAACAAAGCAAAAGTTTCAGTTTTTGTCACTTGTTGTTTCACCCTCATTGTTTTACATTCAGTTCCGAACATATATCAGATCCCACTTGATTATGAAACAACACTGCTGCCAAGCCAAGGATGTAAAGTAACATCAAAGTCACAGGAAGGAAGGAATGACTCTGCTCATTCAGCTTCAACAAGGACATTATTTTTTTTTTTCTTCAGGGAACGCGATAGACACAGCAAGAATCGGACGTGTGGACAATACTTTGTTCTACTAATGGTCATAGACTGTATATTTGATTTAATAACGGTCTATGCTCCTGGTACGATATAAGACAGATTAGAAAAAAACAATCCATTTGAAAAGTCTGAAATTTTCCAATACTTCCACACTGCCTTAAAATGTTCCTGCAGCTGTTGTCTGAGCCACAAGTCCTTAACTAAGGCCAAACCTCCACAATTATATGCTCATTCACAGATAGCTTGTTAATGATCAAATGTTTTTAAGATACACTATGTATATGAGGTAAATTTCAGATACAAATGGTCCCTTATTAAAGTTTTCTTTTTTTTATGATTATTTTTTGGGGCATTTTAGGTCTTTATTTGACAGGACAGATGAAGACATGAGAGAGAGCTGAATGACATGCAGCAAAGGGCAGCAGGCCGGGCCGCTGCGTCGAGGAGGAAGTCTATCAGAATGACACTAGTAACGAGGCATGAGCATACACAAAATGCCCATGGATCTATTGCCTCAGTGCATGCTGGGGAGGCTACCCAGGTAACTCCACTCATTATTAGTTCTTATTTAAAAAATAAGGGATCACTGTTCTAATAAACAATCCTTTAACAGCTTCAACCGACCCAGTTTGTCGGATGAGAATTTACAGGATCATTTAAGTCTGGGTTAGTTAAGCCACATGTGAAGAACAGGCCCTATCACAGGTGAATCTGCATTTGCGCAGTGTGTGAATAGCATGTTATTTCAACCCGTTATTTTCACGTTATGTAATTTATTGATTTGTGTACAGATCACGTTAATGTCATTATTTTTGTGTGTTAATTGCGAATTTCAAAGTAATGTATATAAATGAGAAGCCCATTTCGTGATCACAGAACAATTATGGTAGCAATTAGTATTGAAAAGCTGAAAATCCCCTTTGTTGTTGGCGTGTGACGGTTCCTTTCCCCGTTTTTTTTGTTTGTTTTTTTCCTAACCACAACCGCCTGTTATGGCCGGCGTTTTACGTTTGTTGCGTGGCACAGAGACCGCAGATCGTGTCCCTGCACCCGGGGATCGCGTCCCTTGTGTGACGGTCCATCTCGTTGTTGCGTCCCCCAGACACCGCTGAACGTGTCCCGGCGTGAGTTGGCACCGTCCTGCGTGTGGCGTTTCATTTCCCCGTTGTTGCGTCCCCATAGAGCTGCCCAGTGTCATGGTCACGTTCAAAAATCGTGACATGTACACAAATTAATAAATCAAAATTACGTGACCATTTCACAAAATTGGCATGAGACTGGGTTGCTTATTTATAGCCTGGAATTCCAGACCCAAAGCCAAAAGATTAAGGGTCTGGCATTGAGTAATGAAAGTCGCCCTTCTCGAAGGGCGGCACCAGGCGTACATTTGAAAATCTCACTGCACGCAATTGGATAACACTACGACCAATCACAACAACACACGGGGTGACGTATCCAGAGCCCCATACGCTTAGCTACCAGTGGAGCTAACTGGTAGATTAAACTGTCGTCATCTGTTAAGCTCGCCTCTGGCTCCGCCTACATCAGATACACGGCTCTGATTGGTGCAGCTCGGCTACAAGGGCATAGTAAATGAGCAGCATTACTCGATGCCAGAGGAACTTACTGAGCAAATTCAAATTGGGCTCTCGCGAGAACTCTGGATTTCCAGGTATTTTATTTATCCATTTATATACAGATTGCATGTTGGTCTCCATGTTGGTGCTTTGAATTTTATGACAACATATACAACAACATAGACGTGAAACATTCCTTTTGATACAGGCCATTAGCAGAACAATGGCCTGTATTTTTTTTTTATAGCATTCCAACAAAAACAGTGATTTACCTCCACAACCCTGGTGACTTTCCCAGTGTGATAAATGTAAGTCATGATAAAGAATATGGTATGCTTATTTAGGACATATTTTACACATGTAGTTCTGAAAGAATAATCATGGAGACTGCCGCTTAACAAGAGCACTTCGGTGATGTTGCCTGTACCCAATGGTGACTTTTGGTCTCCCTGTGTAGGCAAAAAGAGGGAAAAGTACCCAAAAAAATTCAAATTGAGAAAATCTTTATCATCCGCATTATTAAAACAAGAGAAGTGATGTGGCCAGGGAACAAAGACTTTCATACGAATGCACCATGAACTGAAGACGGAGTAGTTACTGGTGTCGTAAAACGCTACAAAATCAGAAAACTTTATGAAGCTTTTTAAATCGGACACGTGATATCTCACATGCACTTAGAGAGAACTCTAATAATTATTTTGTTGACACTTTTACTCCAGTCATTAAATAATGAAACAGAAAGGTCCAACTCTTCCGTGCCCCAGGAGCTCTCTTAATGGATGAAAACCTTTTCCAGTGTGCCAGTATGCGTTCTGCTGCGTTACCCTGCCAGCTAGTGAGCTGGGGAAAGATTATGAGGCCCAGATTTACATGATTGGTGAATTCTGTGCTATCGGCAGTCATCAGCTTGTACTCCCCTCTTAAGTTTGCTATCAGAACGAGCCGCTCCACTCCGCTAAGCCCGCTTGTGCATGTTCAGAGAGGCAATTACTTCAAGCTGGTGGAAGTTTCCATCTGAAACTAATGAGGATGGAGAAGTGGGGGCGCAACTAAATTATACTGAAAGTTAACAAGGAGTGTGTGGTGTGTTTAGGTGTGTAAAAGGTGTGTGTGTCCTCCTGGGAACAATCAGAGGACAGGTCGGCTGATAACAATGGCCCAGAACTGGACAGTACTGTGGGAACCGAGCACCGAGGCTCCTGGGAAAGGAGGGGAGGAGGGATGTTGGAGGTGCTCTATTGTTCTTGTTTGGTGATGGGGATAATACGTATGTGTGGGTGATGCAGGCTTTTTATTTTATTTATTTATTTATTTTTTTTAAAGGAGGTCCAGTCCAACATCCTGAGTGGACAGGCCGGAGACGGTTTTCCCTTTACTGCAGGAACAATAGAGCTGTCTGCCTGCTGGAAGGGCACCATATCCCCTATTAAACAAACACCCACACACACACACACACACACACACACACACACAGGGAAT
The DNA here is from genome assembly GCA_013375575.1 of Percina caprodes. Taxonomy (NCBI): domain Eukaryota; kingdom Metazoa; phylum Chordata; class Actinopteri; order Perciformes; family Percidae; genus Percina; species Percina caprodes. The sequence continues at coordinate 21,077 of JABXJD010000056.1, read as the reverse complement.
ACAGGTATTGCTGTGTATTAAACTTATAAACAGACAAGAAGCTTAAACATCCGCTGATCTTTCTATCCAGTAAAATGATTCAATTCTTTCAAATTAAAAGGGCTGATTATCCACAATAAAACTCCACAATTTTAATATTAAGTCCCTCTTATTATCTCTAAAATATAATCAGGATGGTTGCATTCTTTATGTATTATAAAAGCTGCATCAATTGTTCTTTTTGGCCTCTCGCATGGACAGAACACCCTGGAAACACAAGTTTTTTAAGTTTCTGTGGTGAACGTGTTACCTATTTACACTTCCAGAAGACAAGGAGCAACATTAGCAAGCATTCTGAGTTGTGTGTCTGGCCATTATACAGTTTTTTAGCTATTTTGATCTCCGCCGCCAACTTAACTTGCTACAAACTTTACGACGTTCCCCAGATAGTTACTTTGTCTGTTGTTTGCTTCTAGGCAGGTATCATACTGTCTTATTTAGCAGAGCATTTTCACTGAAAACAGCTGGAATTAATGAGAGCAGTGAGAGTGAACCATAACAGTATATAGTCGTGAGATTTACAACCAGAACAATGAGTGGAGATGCTAAAACGTTTCATTGAGCTAAGGGGGACTGTAGAGTTGGATGGTAATTCTCTTTGGGTTGGACCCTGTGACAGACCCGTTTCACATCACATTTAGTCATCTGACTTATTGTTAATGTATATTGATTAATGCAATTAAACATCTCTCTCGCTCTCTCTCTCTCTCTGCTAGCTATAAGTGGTACCAGCCCTCTCAATTGACTCCAGTCGCACAGACGGCACTTTGCCCATTTCCCTCATCCTTTACTGGCCTTTGATGGGCCGGCCGTGACATTAGGTCAAGAAAACACAGGGGAGCTGGAACAAAACAATGCAACAATGCCCACTGCAGCCCAATTGTCAGGGTGAACAATCCCAAACGACCAATCCCTGAGGATGAACAATCCTGGAACAGGAAACAGATACAGACCCACTTCCTATTGAGAGTTTAAATTTAGGAACTGCTCACTTTTTGTTTTGTTTTGTTGAGTAGCACAAATACCCAAATTAAGGACTGGGGTGCTTGGACGTGACATTGTTATGGATACAGAGAAAGCTGTGTGTTGGTATTGTGTGTATGTTTGCTGAGTGAAACAAAGGAAGTTGGCACACTCAACGCCATGTACCTTTCACACGTACACACACTATAACATATACACTAAACCCCAAAAATGGTATTTTCTGTGCCAGGCACATTATTTCCAATTACAGCCAAATAAAGAGATCTTGCATAACTGCAACCTCATTCACCCTGTAGCTTGCTATTTTAAGCCCTGCTCTGTGTGTGTGTGTGTGTGTGTGTGTGTGTGTGTGTGTGTGTGTGTGTGTGTGTGTGTGTGTGTGTGTGTGTGTGTGTGTGTGTGTGTGTGTGTGTGTGTGTGTGTGTGTGTGTATAAAACTGAGTTTTGGGATGTGAGGAGGTCATGTTTGTCCTAACATTTTGAGTACGTGTGTGAGTGCTTTCTCTGCCTTTTCAGGATGCACCCTCGAGATACACAGGGCTTTTGGCAGTACAGCTGGCAGGAAGTATGACAACAGAGCAACCCATTTTGGACAGGCCTGGCACATAGGTGGGTCTTTAAAGACCCTCCGGAGCCCGGTGCAGGGCACAGCTGTAAGGCCTTTCCTAAAGGATAGTTGCCTCTGGGCATGACAGTTGGCCTTTTATAAGACCTGCTGGAGCCCGGAGGCTACTTGACAGCACTTTGAACTGCATTTACACTCTAAAAGCGTGTTTGTTGTAGTGTGTGTGTCCATCTGTGTGTACACTCATTCACCAAACTGTCATTGTGTGTGATCAGCGGCATGTGGCTTCACCAACAGAGTGAGGAAATGCATCAGCAGTGACTTCAACAATGTCAGGAAACGCAGTCAGAATCGCAGCTGATCTCAGAGGTTGTATGTATAACCGTTAAGGATGACCTGTCACACAGATTGGGGTCTTCCTTGCTAATGACTCCCACGTTTATTTGCTCAGCTTTACACAAACAAATAACTCCATTGTCGAAGTTTTTTTTTATTATTGGAATATCCTCTGAAAGCAGTTTGTGCCTGATTGGATTGCCTTAAGTTTACGAAATAGTCTTGATGTGATTATTAAGTCATCAAACTAATGGATGGGACTAAGAAACAGTTGTCCTGACAGAGGAATATGTAGACATTCACCTGCACTGTTAAGGGGCTTGATAGGAGGAATGCTATTTCTCCAGCGGTTAGATATTGGCTGTAGAGAAAAAAATGGCTGTTGAGCAGCAAAAAACCTGGGATGTTGTTTTCATCTCGGAGGTTTATATTTACTTCACTGAACAGGAGGTGTAAGTTTACTCTGTGGAAAGCATCGAGCAGGGCGTTGGGCTTCTCCGGCTTTATGGGCTATAAGGAAGATGAATGGAGCTTGCTGTTCCGCTGCTAGCTTTGGTTGGCAGCAAAGGGCTGATATGGGATGCCTCGGGCAATCTGTTCTGTGACCCCCCTGGCTTTTCGTGAAAACACACACACACATGAATATTCTTGTGGACACAAGTGCACACACATGCACCCACCCACCTGCACTGAGATAACAAGACTGCACGGAATGCCAGCCAAGTTCTTGTGGACAGGCATCGAACTGGGCAGCTTCAGCAGGATCTGTTTGGATTGTTCTCTCAACAGTATCTGCCAAAATGTCCTTGACACAAGGAGAGGCTGCCCACAATAACAACACATTCTACTCTGAGGACAGAGAAACAGTCTTCTTATTAATATTAGATCATAAAACATTTTGATAAAACTGCAGAAAACTAAAAAAATATATACATTTTTAATTTCTGTTCTTCAGCTGCTTGTTGCAGTTCTTGTCTGGCCTGCAGTTTGTTTTATGAGAACCTGTCTCACTTGGATATCCCATAAACCCCCTTTCCTGCTATAGATAACTGCATATCGCCATGGAGACAGTTTGGTAAATTGCTGGAAATGAGCGCTGTATTGCAGAGCGCTGTGGCCGTAGCCCTGAAAAGACTTATGGCTGCATTCGTTCGGAGCCTGGGCGAGCACCTTTCTTGACAGTGCTGGATTTTATCAGTCACACTCCAGGAAAACAGCGTTAACATTCACGACTCCCCAGGGGATATTAAATAGAGCCAGCATAAAGTGCTGTTCCACCTTGTATGAACTTTTAACTGCTATATAATTGATGCATTTTATCCCTTTACAGCCAGAGCTACAGATTTGAAAACAGCCATTAAATCAAAGTTAGTTCCCTCCATTTTTTGTCCCCTCAGAAGGTTATGCTCATAATACCCTGTAATACTCATCCACTTCTCCACACCTCCGTCCTTATTATTCCCAAAGAGCTTTATCTTGAGTGATTCAGAGCCTCCGTATTGTGACAGTATTTGGATAGAGGTTGAACACAGAAGCACTACACACCTCAGAGACATATTGCTCACACAGAAATCAAATTATATATTCAGAAAGGAAAAAGGGATTTAAAACCACCGTGTACACAAGAGGTCAACTTGTATGGAACGTAGTATCTGTATAGGCTCTGTGGTATATTTTGTATGACAGGAAAAATGTGGTATGTGACATGATATATTGAGAATTACACCGTAATTTGTCAATGACATCATAGATGTATGGCACGTTAAGCTTTATTTTACACAAAATATAAATATTAACACCTGTATTTCTTCATAATACCTTAAACATTAAATACAGTTTTCACATAATAAGTCATTTCCTTTCATTTAGTTTGCACATTACTGTACCGCTTTCAGTCCATTCACAGTGCAATCAAAGATCTCTCTCAAGCTTTTAATTTTCAAACGGGATGCTTGTCTTTCCTCCATTATTCAGCTCTCATACTCTAGTATGCACCGGTCCTCTCTCTCTCCTCTTTCTTCATAGCTAAATTACAACCTGATCTCACAGAATTCCGTGAAATGAACACGGCCCCCTAAGTTAAGGAAAAGGTTGTGGTTGGGCTTACGTTTCGGGGACGGGACGGTTGGGTTTAAGAAAAGAATATCGGGACGCGGGACAACAACGGGACGGTTGGGTTTAGTAAAAGAAGGAAGCGGCGGTTGGGTTTAGGAATAGGGACACGTGGGACACAATCCCTGGTCTCCCGGGCGTAAGTCCTGTGTTGTTTAACCCGTCCACCACCCCAACCAACCTCCCTACGTTGATTTTCGGGCTTTCATACTATGTGCTACTGTAGTCGATTCTCATTGTCTTTACATTGTTTTCCGTAGCGCCCACAAAGAATCTTCACACATTCCATGCAACCACCATGTAATGTGGTGTTAACAGTTTGTGATCATTTCATGGAATTCTGTGAGACCAGCCTCCTAAATTACTATGGTTACTGGCAATTGCAAGTCATTTACAATCCCAGAATTCCTCTGGTTTGGCTTCTCTTAACCCATGTCTTCCCCAGTTTGCATCCCTGTGTCACTCGGATCACCAAAACTCACTGGGTGAAAGGGGAAAAGTACATTGTGTGTGTGCACGCATGCATGCGTGCCTGCATCCACACAGCCATTATCCTCCTGGGAGCAGAGCAGGATCCAGAGACAAGTACATTCCACAGTGTGGACAGAGCCATGGGAGAGAGATGAGGAGAATAAAGGGGGGGGGGGTTCTTAAATCTGGTTCTACTGCATTCTCTCCCATACACACTCCTTGCACAATATCCCTAGCCCCTTGGCAGACCTCCTGTTGCACAGGTTGTTTATTTATCACACTGTCACATTCAGCCCTAAAAGCCATACAATGTGACATCAACGCATCTTATGACTGCCATCGTCTCTTATTGTGGAGTCTCATTTTCTTTGCCTTGGGGAGCGTTTTGAAAAAGTCCGTTTATCTGGCATATCTCTGTCTGCCTGCCTTGTAGGCATCAAATTCACAGTGCAGTAGTTGTTCTTTGTTTGAGCTCTCACTGTGCACTCCCGACAGCCAAATGTCATGTGCAGGATAGGTTGAAAAAACTGAAAGACTCAGAAACCAAACAAAGCTCTCATGGTCTTAAGCACATCACCATAGCTGACTGTGTCATACATAATGCTTTTGCTTTGAGTGTCCCTTATGGGTAACCTTTGCGTTCTTCCCAGTGTGCTGTGTGTGTTTCTTATAATGGACTCTAGGGGAATGTGTTGTCTTCATAGCCCCCATGCAGTTCACATAACTGGGAAGCAGGTCACTCCCGGCCTCCACAGGTCCCCAGTTCACTTCTATTGCCAGATCCCTGTAGCTCTCACAGGGGTTGGGGTAGCATGTGGCTTCACCCTGCACAGGGAGGTTAACATGGCTCCCTGCTTTGTAAGACTGCGACGCATCCAGTTGGAGTTCTGGATCCTCCTGTAGGGCCGGTACCTGCTCTGACCGAGGTAGGTAGTCACATTGCTGGGCACGGTAGCGTTTCTCCAGCTGATGGGAGATGGCAAGCTGAAGGAGGTGGAGCAGCTCGACGAGGTTGAGGAGCAGGGAGATGGCAGCGATCACCTGAGTGTAGATGGTGAAGATGGTCTTTTCCGTGGGTCGAGAGACAAAGCAGTCTACGGTGTGAGGACAAGGGAACACCGTGCACTCAAACTTTGCTGCAATGATGAAGCCATCGTATAGGAACCACAGCCCTAGGATGAAGCCAACTTCTAGGAGGACTTTTAACAGGATGCTGAGTGCATACGCACACAGCAACCTGCCTTTCAGTTTAGGAGGCTCAAGAGGAGCCTTGTCAGCTTTTCTGCCTTTACCACCGCCCTCTTGTTTCTCCTTCTCTTCTGCATTGTCTTTAGTCACATTGTTATTGTCCCTTATTCCTTCCCTCTCACCTCCACTAACAACTTGTTCCGCCTTCTTCTCATCCTCCTCTTTTTTCTTGTCATTTCCAGCCTTTAAAGCAACATATCCAAAGTAGAAGATCGTCGGCGTAGAGACGAAGATGACTTGTAGGACAAAGTAGCGAAAGTGGGAGATGGGGAAGGCTTTGTCGTAGCACACGGCAGTGCAGCCAGGTTGTCGCGTGTTGCAG
>JABXJD010000056.1:0-10000 GCA_013375575.1 Percina caprodes | reverse complement strand
GATTATTATAGAGTTAAGAGGCTGGGTCCATCTACCCGGCTGCTACACAGAGCGGAGCTTTATATTAAAAAAAAAAAAAAGCCTGGTAAATTGACCGTGAATCATCCTGACAGATCAGCGGCTTGCTCTTTCTTTGGTCATTACATTCGTAGATGAATGACGAGGAGGGAAGTGAGGACAGCCGACAGAGAGTAATGGGACTGTTTCCATTCAGGAGATGTGTTATGCCGTCCTGTGTTCGGTGTGTTCCTTCCCGCCGGTACAGATATCAATGAAACTAATTGCCAGCTTCAACTTCAATCAATTCCTCACCACTGGACACATTTTAAGATGTACTATTGTACTTTATGAGTAATTCAGTCCTGAGTGTAGATCATTGTACTCAATAGCACAGATATGAATGAGGAAAACACACATATGTTAAAACCTATGTAATAAGAACAGGCATGTGCATCCTCCTCAAAATGAATACTGACAGCCATTCATTTCTTCTCTTGAATAAGTAATGGTGAGATTGTTAAATCAACCTTACCCTGTTTTGCTAAATGATTAACTGCAACCATTGCTTGCAGAAACACAAGCTGGTATTCCTTCTACCCACTCTCTCTTTATTTACTGACATGAGATGGTTCTATAGAGTTGCAAATACATATTTATGTTATGTTATTTTTAGCCATTGTTTTAGGGATAGCAATATCGGTCGGTCCAGTCACCGCTTTGGTCCAGGCTGAAAGATCTCAACAAGTATTGGAGGAATTGCCACAAAATATTGTACATGCCATGAGATTTTTCTTCAGACATTCATGGTTCCCAGAGGATGAATTTTGATGATCTACTGATTTATCCTCTTGTGCCTCCAACAGATCAAACATTCCATTTGAAATATCGAAAAATCTACTCGATGGATTGCACCAACATACGTTCAACATTCATTGTCCCTTTAATTTGAATTGGTGATTATTAGGTCACATGTTTTATATATCTTATCAAATTAAGTTTTTGGTTTTGTTGATCTGTCTGCTTGTGACCTGGATTACGGAAAAATCTACTGGCCCGATTTCCATGAATCTTTGTGGAAGGGTGTAGCACAAGCCAAGGATAAACACCTTACATTTTGAAGCATATCTGAATCTTGGGTCGGATACACATTTTTTCACAGTGTAAGATACAGTATGGCCTTGGCGGAGGTCTATGCTCTGTGCTTCTAGTTTTCCAGTACTCAAGTTTCCAAACAAATACCTGCAAACCTAATGACTTTCCCATTGGCCTGAGCTGTACGGTTTACAGCTAAGTAGCAAATGTTAGCATGCTGCTGTAATACACTTGCTATAATTACAGCTTATTAGCAAATGTTCGCATGAAAACATGCTAAACCAAGATGGTGAACATGGTAAACGTCATACCTGCTGAACATCAGATCACATCACATGTGAGCATGTTAGCATGCTGATGTTAGTTCAAAGCACCACTGTACAGCATCACAGAGCTACTAACATGGCTGTTAGTCTCGGTTAAGATCAGTCTAAAAACACTGTTGGCTCAGGTTTCTGGTTCCCCAGATGATCAGATGCCTTTATCTCATCTATGAGTACATGTCATGTAAGGCTTCATACACTGGCACATACATTTGTCTTAGACTGAGAAAAAGTCTCTGAGGAACAAGAATGTTCTTGTGACATGCCATGCAAACATAATCTGCAAGACTACGTAAAGATATCACTATTTAGTTTTGCAGTTACATCATGTGATATGTTACTGTGTGTCTGTATTGTGTGGGGGGATGTTTACAGAGGACAGCACCAGTATCGCTCAGTCTGTCACATTAACAGTAGATTTCCAGCACAGAAACAAAGCGGTGTCTGTCTATCAGGGCTGCTTGGTTTGTAAAGCTGTCAAAGCTACATGAGCTATGGGATCCACAGCCTTGCATGTTGTTTGATGAAATATGTATGACACTGGCAGAGCTGTAGATCTTCTGAAGTAATAGAGTATATATATATATGTGTGTTGAAACCTGGTAGGCCGATGGGAGAACGGTGATATCACACTAAACTAACAGAGTCTGTGATATTACCACTGTGCCAACAGGAACTAAATACAGCTGTACCCTGCATCTCATACATTCTATATCAGGTTTCTCCCCTTTTTAGTGGAACAAGCAGTACCATCTCTGGCTCCTGATTATTTAGTAGGATTCTTATCTTATACCTATGCATGACCAGTTTTCTTCTTTTCTCTTTTACCATCCCATGTGTAAACACAGTGCCATGTCTCGCTGTTAAATTCAGGGTCCATTTCCAATCAGAGTGTTGCCTACATCCCTCCTGTGGTCTACTTACCTTGTGTCTTCCAGCCTTATTACGCCTAGGGACCCCTCCCTGACAGGAGCTATTGATCTTAGCTAGCTTGGAGCGATGCCATGAAAGTGCACATTTGCAGCTGATGACAACTTTATTAAAAAAGGTGGACAGATCAGCAAGTTTTCCCCACATCAAAAGGCCAGAAGGGAATAAGCCATAGATAGAGCTCATCACATTTGTTTGGGGATCAATTAATTGGCTGTTTTCTTTTAAAGGTGATCAATTTATTTTGCCTGGAGGGGATAATGCACTCTGACCACAGGTAAACATGAGCCATTGCAGAAGCATCACCTTGCTTTGGGTATTTATGTGATACTGTAATTGGTTCTTCTTCTTTTAAATGGCATTACTGACTTTTTTATGAATTATTTATGTGAAATTGTTTTGAAGTTTACATCAATGGAGAACATTGGATGCCTGCAATTGCATTGGCTGTGATGTATGGATGTGTCTTTGAACATGCTGATGGGATGTGTGGGATAGCAGGTTGTGCAAGGTTAAATTTACCGTGTCCAAGAGAGCCTGTGAGAGAGAAAGATTACTATTTGTCTTCACTATTGACTTTCATTTATTTTCTAAAGATTGCCTCTTATGGGAAAATACCTGCATGTTTCACACTCAGTACGGAAAAGCACTTAAGTGAGCTTATGGTTGTTTTTTTAAACTAACAATCCAGCCAATGTTTCTGGAGCAGGAGATAGTATTTCCAATTTATTTGTGACCAATGGCATTTCTGGTCTTCAATCTCATATTTGCAAGTCTGTGCGGGGGGGATTCAACAATCTTCTATGACACAAAATTGCAACCATTTCATTCAAAGTGAGCCCGGGGTCAAGGCCTTGACATTTGGCTTTAGCGTAGTTCTGTACTGTAGAGAAGATACAAACAGATCTGTTGGCAGGCTGTGAAGCAGGTGGCGCAAGGCCGAGCTGTTAATGATTCTAGCCTGTTGATGAATGCCCTGCCACATAAATGAGAGGTGAGGGCGCGGGTTGTGTCGTGTTGGAAATGCGGATATTACACCTTGACCCAGTGAAATGATAAATATTCATTAGGTTGCCTTCCATAGGGAGAGAGTGTATAGTTACATCTCAGTGGCCTTGTTATGTAGGACAATGGTGTGCCATGGCTAAGCTGTAATGCAATTGACTAGGAAAGATGTCACAAACATAATGAGGATAATTTACAGCGTGACTTTCTCTCCTATTCTTTATGTGAGCAATGACACACTCTTGAGTGAAATACACTTGCCCATAGTACAGCATAGGCCCCAGGGTTGCATGTTGATGTACTAAATGTCAGTGTGGGAGGTTGGCATGTTTATTACATACAACCCCCCTTCTGTAATCTAGACCTATTAGGATTAGCATGTGAAAGCATGTGTATCATGGCATGCAGATCTACATAATTCCTATATAGGCAGTTCTTAGCAGGATCTGAAACATCGCCGTAAGAAGTAGTCAAAGGCCGATTTGATCACACTGTGTGTATGGATTTTTAGTGGAATCGACTTTGATTAGGTCTCAACTCTGAAATAAAGGTGACACTTTCATCCTGGAAATCAATATAATTATAGTGTCAGCATTCTTTTGTAAACAGTCTACACACACACACACACACACACACAGTCACACACACAGTCTTACAAAGTGGCCTCTATCAGTGTCACTGACCATGGTGCTGAAACTAAAGACTGCCATTGCAACCAAGCAGTTCACAACTGTCAACACAAATAATGATACAATACTAGGCCTAACTGTAAGGCACTTGCACATCACTTCCTGAGATGACTATATGTGTTGTAACTGCAAGAGCCTGAATCCTCATGAAGTGATGCAGCAGTACATTAAATTGTGTGTGAAATACTGTATGATTGTCTTTGGGTGAAAATCACAAGCTATTATATTTTTTAGAAAAATATCACTTTTTTTAAAAAGACCTCAGTCATTTTCCTTTTAGAAAGTACATCAATATAATCATGAATATTTGTCAGCTCTGAAATATGTTTTGCTAATGAAAGAGGGGGAGCACTACTCCCCCACTGGCCATTTGGGTTTGTTGAACTGAGAGGGATTATATGGAAGTTGTAATTTAGCATCCTGTAAATGTTCAAATTAATCTCTAAAAATGTATAGCCTACATGATGGCCGCAGTTGAAAGGACCTTTACTATTGAAGATAAAGATGCTCATAGGGTGGATCCTGCTCCACTGGTGTCTGAGGAGCCTCTGTCTCTGTCTCTGTGGGAGCAGCAACGCTGAATGTATCATGAGAAATTAACACCGAAGGTGCTGCACAGCGCCTGTGAAAATACCGGTCCCAATTAGGAACTGACAAAAATAAAAAAAACTGGATGGCTCCAACGCCCTCTCGGTTGCACACGCGCATATGCACACATCTGTCTCACTTCTCTTTCCCTCACATATTCTAATGTCACACGTGCACGCCAATTCCAGTAGTTCAACTTAAGTTCAGAAAATAATAAATGTAGGTCATTATTATTGTTATTATTTGAAAGTATCAGTCCACTTAGTATCCAATCATGGAATAAAACACTCATGCAATCATGAAATTACCCTAAGGCTTATTGAAAATGACTCTTTATTCCTCCCTGTGTCTCTCTCTCCCTCTCTGCTCTGACCTATTTACAGGAGCTACCAAGTGCCTGACGTGATGGCGTATTCAGACGCTGCTACAAACATTACGGGTGAGGTCTTTACCTCCCAGTGATGTATAGTCTGCACTGTAGTGATGTTGTACGTCCATGTGAATGGACAGTCCATATTTAGGTCAAAATCTGATTCTTTAATCATTGCATACTATACAAAATATGATGTTGAGCCCCTGCAATCATTGCCCTTAAAGTCAGTAATGAGTAATACTTTTGTAATATCAAGTATGTTTTAGAGCAAAGTAATGAATGTGATTGGAAACCAATGATAAACTTGTTATAGGCTATAGGAATGATTTTGTTTGCAGTGCGCTCCAGAAAATCTGTGACCATATGCAACCCCATATTGGAAACACGTGGCAGATAGTCGGTCTGAATCAAATCGAAATATACTTTATATCACTGGTTTTTAATAGAAGAAAAAAAATCACTAGGTACTTTAGCTGAATGGCTTATTGATTGTCTCATTTGCAGTGTGTTGGCCCCCTCCTAGAGCAGCGGAGAGGGTCCGCTGAGGATCCCGTGGACCAATCGGTTGCCTGTAATATTTCAGTGGGGAGCCCTCCCTGTGAACCAGAGAGAGAGAGAGAGAGAGAGAGAGAGAGAGAGAGAGAGAGAGAGAGAGAGATGGTTCTCACTGCTGTTTCTGCTACCTCCGTTTTCCTCAGAGCGATCGGGGAGCTGCGGAATAGGCGTGTGTTTCTGTTTCTGTTACTCCAACAAAGATTACGTTGAGTGAAAACGTCGCAAAGAAAGCTCGACTTTAAGGTAAGGACACTTATGAAGCTGTTGGATGGAGGTGCAGGTGCTCCTGTGCACATTATTGAACGCACACTATCCGTGCGTGCAGTGTAAGCGGGCTTTGCTTCTTGACTCTATGGTTGAGATAACGACTATATTGGCTTGCATCGGCGCCGCATTCCCCTGAGCAGCCGGGACAGGTCGGTGTGCTGTCAGCGGGGCTCCCAGCTGTGTCAACTTGACAGGAGAGAAAAAAAGAGAAGTTGCGCCATTTGCCAAGGCAGGACGACCCCCCCCTCACATACACACACACTCAAACACACAGGCACCAAATGGTCTTTGGCTGGCAATTTCAAAACACATATGGAGAAGACTCGGACATGTTTTTCATTCGTGCGTAAATGTTCGCTGACCGTGAAAGCGCGCTTATGCGTGTATGGAAGCTGTGTGTGTGTGTGTGTGTGTGTGTGTGTGTGTGTGTGTGTGTGTATGTATGTCCCGGAGAGGAATTCGCGCTGGCTGCAGAAGTGTCGCGTTTACACTGCAAAGCAAGGAGGTGCACAACGGCTTAATTTGGAGATAGAAGATAGAGAGCGTAGCGTAGAACGAGCATGGCGCTTGGGATACAGGGAGGAGATGATTCCTCAGGACCACCCTGGTCCAGAAATCCTCCGGGGGGGGGGCTTCTGATGGTTAAATGGGGGTCGTTTAGGATGCTGCACATTTATTACGCCACCTGTGTACTGTAGATGATTAAAGGAGCCAAGCTTTTACAAAGGGGTCTTGCCTCTCTAATATACGTTTGGAGCTCCTTTGAAAGATGATGACCAGTCTCCTTCTTAACATCTTTATCATTATCTCAGTTCCCACCTCTTTTCCTGCATGCTACAACCCCTCTTTTGGCACAGCCAAACTGAATCGTATGGCATTAGTTGGATTATCTGGATAATGTGTGAAAAGATCAGATGGATCAGGCATAGAACATGGCCCATCCACACCATGCAGGTGTGCTTTGATATATGTTCCTATGGTGTGTGATGTGAAATTAGATTTAGAGGACGATTGTGGGACATTATGGGTACACCACAGATGGCTTTTTGCACCTGATTACTAAATCCCGGCTGCATCTTACTAAATGTGTGTTAGTGCATGTGTAGGTGGGGGGTTGCTTTAGGTAATGCATCAAAGGGTTTTGATGTTTTGTGTAAGGTATACATTATCTAAACACCTTTGCATCCAACACCACGCAGCTCCAAAACCTGATTAAATGAAAGCAAATATGATTGGATAACAAAGTGGAGTGTTGACTGACTGACCAGGTAGGCTAATGTAGTTTTTTAGTGCCAGTGTAATCCATTTGTAAAGCTACAGTAGGACAGAGCTTCATACGTAGCACACCAGCCCTGAATACTCAAACCAATCCTCCTATGACATGATTCAAAACACAAGAGGAAATTAGTATTTTTTGGTATGAATATGCCATATTCAGCTGACTTCCTCTGGCATCCTTTTGGTTCCCTCTTCCTCTCTTTTTCTTTCAATTGCACTTTTCTGTCTGTAGTCTGTCACATGTGAAAATGTGAAAATGGTGTGATAGAAGAGAAGGTTCAGTTGTACAGCAGGATCCAATGCCTATTTGTGTCCTTCAAATGGAAAAGGGTGGGGGGGTGGCTTCTGCCTCACCCAGTAAGAGTGTGTGCCCCATGTAGGCTGAGGCCTTTGCAGTGACCCGGGTTTGAATCCGACCTGCGGCCCATTGCTGCGTGTCATCCCCCATCTCTCTCTGTCTATCCACTGTCACTCTGAATAAAGTGAAAAAAGACCTAAAAAACAATCTTAAAAAAAAAAAATAATGGAAAAGAGGGGTCAGTTTGATAGGTTAGAGACTGATTACACAGAAAAAAAGAAAGTAAAGTTTCCCCCCCTCACTATATTCATGCTAAAGAAATCACAGTACTTATATCCCTTTTCCATTATTAATTCTAACTCCTTGTACTGTGGGCGTAAATAAAAACTCCAAACAGCAATTAAAAGCGCTGAAAATCTTCTTCCGTCTAATCAGAACATCTCTTCTTCATTTCACTAGGAAATACGCAGGGCATTAAGAAACTAAGATGCTATCAAAATGCTGGTTCACTGTGACTTATCAATTCTCATTCATTTTTTTCTTTGAACCAAGCACAAAAAGAATAAGCAATGTGTTGTCGACATTTCTTGCAGTGTGGAGGAATGAATTTGCCAGAGCTCATTCTGGTGCATCAACATGCTTTGCACAAATCCCATTATTTCTTTTCACCATCACATAAGAGGCTTGGTAATGATGTTTTGTCTTGATGGGTGCGTGAAGATTGAGCAAAGCCATTGTTTAAGGTTACTGCACACAGAGAGAATAAAAGATGCAGGGAGTGGGACAGGCAATGCCTTGAAGTTATAAGATACTTAGAAAGATGACACAACCAGAGGTTTCAGTTCAGTTTCTTGGGATAAAGTGGCGCAATGTCTTACGTCTTACAGGATATAACGTCAAACAACTTAGAACATTAATTGATTGTGCTCAATGCTGATTTGATCTTTGCTTGTGCAGGCCTAATGGCAAGTCTACATCAATGCAAACGGCACTGTGAATCTGTACTCTAAGCTAAATGCTAACACCAGCATGCTAATACGCTCACAATGGCAATGCTAACATGCTGATGTCAAGCAGGTATAATGTTTATATCATATTCGCCAGCTTAGTTTAGCATGTTTTCATGCTTACATTTGCTAATTAGCACTAAACATAATGTACAGCTGAGGCTGATGGGAATTTCATAGTTTTGCAGGTCTTAAACTAGTATTGGACACATTTGGAATTTTGACCTGATGGTGTCGGTAGATGAAAAGTTAGGGATCACCAAAGATCATTGCAGTTTATCCTAAGGTCGGCTTAAAAGTCTGTAGAAAATGTCATTAGAACCACAAATGCAACCTCATGGTGGCGTGAGAAGGAAAGTCAAGAGGATTTATCCACTGGGCACCATGAATACTTGTACCAAAAATAGCAATCCTTTCAGCCGTTATCAAGACATTCAGGAAATACCAAAAATATCTAGATGATGTGAGATGAAAAATCCGGAAATCATGGAACTCAGAATGACTCACACTCTGGAGATCATGAATGTCTGTACAAAAATGTATGGCAATTCTATTTAATAGTTCTTGAGATATTTCAGTCTGGACCAAAGTGGTGGACTGGCTGACCGAGTGACATTGTCATCTCTAGAGCCAGGCTGCTAAAAACTACCAGCTCAGTTGAACAATTATAGAAAAGGACCACCCATCACCCAAGTGATGCCACAAAAATGAGTGCCATTACTTTGAACCCTATGTAGTAGAAAGTTTGATTAAAACATCAAATGACACAAGATTTGCTCAATGTAATACACTTGGTTTGTGGATCTTATTACATATCCAATTTCCCTTTTATTAAGCTTTTTTGGACTTTCAGAATCACCATTGCTTTATTCTCCCAATACAATCTGGCTCTGATAGTGTCCCTTTGCAACAAAACACTTGGTTATCATCTCTACAGTATATCAAAGCTCTGTGCTAAAACTCCTGCAGTAGTGGGAGAGCAATACTGGTCTGGATGACAAGGTGAAGGGTCTAAGGAAATTTCTGTTGCATTTACCGCTAAAGCCGACCGCTGATAAAAACGCAGTGCAGAGGAGATGGTGCTTTTTGAAAGAAAACCTCTCCATGTTGATATAGTGCATTCATTTGAAATCTGGATGAATGTGTGCTGTCGATAAGAACAATTTGGAGTAGAAGGGGCTGGCACATATACCCTCTCTTTCTTCATGTTGTCTGCTCATCTTTCTCCTTCCCCCTTCAGCTGACTCTTATAAACCATGCCGAGTGTTGAGCTATAAAGAGGCCATTTTGCATATTGCATATCAATAAAGAGCATTCAGCTCTAACACTGGGGTTTTTATTGGGCTCTCACAGACACAACCAGTAGATTGGTGGCCATTAATGCCCAACATAAGCACTCCATGTTCTGTTTTCCATGTGCTTTATTGAGGTAAGGTTTAAAGATGTTCATCATCAAGACATCAACCAGTCAACTTTTGTGAATATGGAAGCAGTCATATCATTTAACCTCTAATGGCCACTGAAATTAAAACAAATCAATTACAATAACAATGACAGATGCGAGGCAAACTACACTTAAGTGGATGAAAGTCATC
>JABXJD010001133.1:0-111012 GCA_013375575.1 Percina caprodes | reverse complement strand
AAACCTACAGTCAAAGCTATTCAGCTTGTCAGCCAGTTGTTGAGGACCAGCAGTGTTTGTGGATGTTATTGTTTTGTTCCCTGATATTAAGCCAGCCATTTCTGCCAACTAACGGCAGGATTTCCTGAGGAGGATAACAAGGATCTTCACACGCAAAACAAGAATACAAAAATAACAAGTTACATTCTTTCCAAGACTCTTTTAATTTTATATTCTTTTTTCACACTTCACTGGGACATCTGCAAATACAATTGCTTATCAGAGGGCATGAGATGGGAGAGGCTCCAAGTTGCAGCCACAGAAGGAATTTTTAGTTTGCATTCATTTTAGAGACAGATATATGTTTAAAAAAAAAAAAAAGAAAGTATTTTATTTATTAGCATCATAGTTGACGAAGCTTTTACCTTGAAAAGTAAGAGAGCTAGCCTATTGTTTAAAGTATTTCATTCCAGATGCGAGCTTTTATTTTTAAAAGTAGAAGTCAGACGGCCCCAGGCGGGATGGAAGAAGAATTTTTTAGTTTGTATATAATTTGCATTTATTTTATATACGGACATTTAAGTGTTTTATTCATCAGCATGATAGTCTGCATTTATCTTGTACACATATTTTTAAAGTATTTTATTCCTTTGTATGATTGCCGCATTGTTTAAAACACCAAATATTTCAAGTATTTTATTCATTAGCATGATAGCTGACGGAAGCTTTACTTTGAAAAGTAAAGAGAGATATTTTTAAAGTATTTTATTTTGAAAAGTAGAAGCTCTGGGATGGCACCAGGTGGGATGGCAGAAGGATTTTTTTATTTTGCCTAAAATCTGCATTTATTTTATAGACATATATAGGCAGTTTACCCTCACCTTCCACAGGTGGTAGGGCATCCACACCATCAGCCGGCAAAAGCGATGTGGTGTCGGTGTGTGGTGGTATATGAGTGCTGGGACAGGGGTTTGTACCACAGCTTCAAATCTTGCAGCAGTTTGTCAGAGTGAAAATGGTGTTAGAAATCCACTCTGGTCTTGGATGGGGATGTTTTTCCGCATCTCTCCTGGCAACCAGATAGAAGCTGCAGGCTCAGCAGTAGCAGGTGAACTCCTCCAGGTTCATCCTGTTAAGACAAATTATTAATGTATGGCATGAATAAAGGCTACACTAAGCACAATTTCCACAACAGCCTGGCCAATGAACAGACACCGCTGTACTTACAGAGACTTCTGCCCTGCTGGTGTTCACAGCAGGGCTCGAGGTCCTCACAGAGGATGGAGAGGGGCTGGGAGTCCTCACAGAAGACAGGGCATTGCTTGGGGTTTGACAGAGGATGAGAGGGACTGCCTGTCCTTCACAGAGGATGGAGAGGAACTGCGCGTCCTCCTCACAGAGGATGGAGAGGGACTGCGCGTCCTCCTCACAGAGGATGAGGGACTGCGCGTCCTACTCAAAGGGGAGGAAGAGAGCTTGGGAGTCCTCACAGGGGACGAAGAGGGACCGGGAGTCCTCAAGGGGACGAATGAACCAGGGCTCCTCCTAGCCACTAAATTAGGCTTTGTGTGGCAGACTGTGACCCACCAAATGATTAAGTTTACTGAAACGACAAACAATAATTTGTGCCAACAATTGATGATGTAACAATTACAAAACCACTAGAAATATGAAATATCCATCCATCCATCCATCCATCTTCATCCGCTTATCCGGTATCGGGTCGCGGGGCTCCAGTAGGGGACCCCAAACTTCCCCGGCTTCCAGCACTTCTGTGTTCCCCGCCAGCGTTGGCCACGGCCAGCGGCGTCTCTTCTGACATCTCGAGGCCTCGTCAGCCACAGCACGCTTCACCTGCCCCCTGGCGGGCTCAGGTTGTGTTTCCCATGTGCCTGCTCCCTCTGTCTGTCATGTCTTGGGCGATCTCCGCCTTTTCATCCCTGTGTTCCCAGGCTTCACACGACCCTGCACATGCATCCCTTCCTCTACCCTTCCTTCGGCTGTTCCTGGCCATTCAGCTTCTGCTCTCTCCTTTCAAAGCTGGCCGCACTGCTATCCCAGCGCCTCATCCGGCTGCCCAAGGGGACCTGTCTGCTATCGTGCTCAACAATTCTTAGCCTTCTTCTTTCCAACTGGTCTATCCTTCCCCCTCCCCATCCCCCACATCCCCTCATCCCCTCCCCCTCCTTCCCCAGCACCCAAATGTATTTTGCTTTTGTGTTAGAGAAGGAGAGACGACGGAGGACAAAGGCGAAGGTCAGTCGTAGCCTTCTTTCTAACTGGTCTGTCTTTCCCCATCCCCCATATCCCCTTATCCCCTTCCCCATCACCCAAATGTATTTTGCTCCAACTTTTCTCCAGCCATTGCAGCTCCAGTCATTCAGCCAGCTTCGTCAGTGCGCTGGCCTTCTCCGGTCTCCCATGCTCTGCACCAGCTTATTCTCTCTGGCAATTTAGGCCGCGTGCTATTGTTGGTAATTTCCGCAATCTCGCCATCCTCTCCAATGAGGAAACCTTGGTGCCCGGCACCTGCATTGGGTTCTCGGGCATTGACCTGATTCATCGTCATTCCTGGCTTTGCTGCCCTTGGAGACGGGTAGTGCTTCATTCTGCTCTTCTCGCAGGCGGATGCTCCAAGCGCCTGTTATTCCTTCGCGTCTCGATTCTGCCATTTTGATTAGTTCTGTACGCGACTTCTTGTCTGTCCTTTCGTCTGCTGCTGTCCCCTCTTCCACGTTGGCGTTGTCTCGGACAGGGCGTACAGTTGCACTCGTGGCAGCATTTCCTGGCTTCTCGACCACAGCATTTTTTCTATGTGGACTCTGTCATTCTGCTGTACCCAACGCGGCTCCTCCGCGGATTTGGCGGTTGCTGCGGGGTCATGGTTTGCTTTAGCTTAGCCCTTGGATGTCTGTGATCTGGCACGGTGTCCAGTCTCCTTCGAAATTCCATGTCCGTACTCCATTGTTGTGGTTACCTTACTTTTGGGGGCACGACTGGTCACAAGTCCATACTCATTTACTCAAACACAGCAGTAGAAGACATCTTACATGAATAAATTCAGACACGGCTCCAGAATCAGACATTCACCACACACCAGTGCCACCGCTTTGGCCACAACGTTCAACTAACACACCAGCCTAGAAACTTACGCATCACAAGACGCCATCATCAGCCGTCTTGCCCAGCACGCTCTCAGCCTACATAACTGGCTGGAATTGCTTTAAGGCACATCAAGCCACATATCGGCTTCCATTCTCTCTGGACGTTACGTCCATCCGCAATTTCATCACCCATGCTCATTCCATTCAACGCTTTTCCAACTTTTGAGAGGTGCAGAATTTGCACCGACTTCATCCGTCTATAATCCTTCTCATAATCCCCGGTTTATCAGACATCACCATCCACACCTCAAACTCTCTCATTCACACTTAGTTTCATTCCCATTGTCTTCCACCTCCGCTCCTACTTCAACCCTACAAGCCACTAATCAAATACATCGGCTCCAGGTACGCCACCAAGGCATCTCTACAACACCCACTTTTTACTATTTCAAAATGGCCACTTGACTCTGTTTTCAGAAACTGCTGAACAGCATTCTTTGCATTTCAGCCACATCACCCAAACATTATTCCAGCCACTCTTTCCGCATTGGCGCAGCATCAACAGTTGCCAGATCAGGCATCTGCCATCAAACCATTCAGGTCCTAAGCCGGTCATCCCAGGCACACCGATCTTCAGTCAAGCCCACGCACAACTCAGTTCTACACAATCTGACACTTTTGGGGGTCTGTAGACTATTCGGCAAAAACTGCTTCTGAGACAGAACCCCACCCTGAGTCTCTTCCACCCGGTCATCACACATCCTCCCAGACCAGCCATCAGACGACATCCACATCAATTTTGCACATTCATAATGTTCATCTGCACATTCATATTGTTCATTAAATCTTTAACTAACACATGGTTGTGGCGTGGTCCATGCTAGTGAAATGGAGTTAATTTGTTAACTAAGATTCAGGAGCAGGGCCACGCCTAAACCACACCTCTAATCACCAGACAAACCTACATATACCGTGCTGCATGCACAGCCAGGCTTGTGTCTCTGATTGCTTGACCCACCCTCCCTTTCCCTCTCCTTCATCCATCTTCCCCTCTTCCCGTCCTGCTGCTCATCTCTCTCATGTCTCTTCTAGGTACCGTCTGGGGTCTGTAGACTATTCGACAAAAACTGCTTCTGAGACGGAACCCCACCCTAAGTCTCTTTCACCCGGTCATCACACATCCTCCCAGACCAGCCATCAGACGACATCCACATCAATTTTGCACATTCATAATGTTTATCTGCACATTCATGTTGTTCATTAAATCTTTAACTAACACATGGTTGTGGCGTGGTCCATGCTAGTGAAAGCCTAATTTAGTGGCAAGGAGGAGCCCAGCCACTCTTCCTCCTCTGTGAGGACTCCCAGTCCCTCTCCATCCCCTGTGAGGACTCCGGCCCTTCTCTATCCTCTGTGAGGACCCCAAGCCATGCCCCGTTTTTTGTGAGGACTCCCAGTCCCTCTCCATCCTCTGTGAGGAGGACGTGCAGACTCTCTCCATCCTCTGTCAGGACCCCAAGCAATGCCCTGTCTTCTGTGAGAACTCCCAGCCCCTCGGCATCCTCTGTGAGGACCTCGATCCCTGTTGTGGAAGTTGTGCTTAGTGTAGCCTTTATTCATGCCATACATTAATAATTTGTTGTCTTCTGAACAGGGTGAACCTGGAGGAGTTCACCCGCTACTGCTGGGCCTGCAGCATCTTTCTGGTTGCCAGGAGAGATGCGGAAAACATCCCCATCCAAGACCAGAAGTGGATTTCTAACACCATTTTCCACTCTGACAAACTGCTGCAAGATTTGAAGCTGTGGTAGGAACCCCCTGTCCCAGCACTCATATACAACCACACATCAACACCAGATTGCTTTTTCACCCATCGGCTGATGGTGTGGATGCCCTACCACTTGTGGAAGGTGAGGGTAAACTGCCCTGAGTGTGGGAAGCAGCTGACGGGCTATGGTGTCCACAAGAGGGCTTGGAAGGTCCTGCCACAATGCCGGCCGACTGTGATAGCTTTTACATGACTTCTATTAATATGTAACTAATCAGAGCTACATGTGCATTTCAGGTATGCCTGTGACATCCGTGTCATTCGCCTGCTGCGTGACTGGACACTAGGCAACAGTCCAGCACGTCTGGTAAAAGAGCTCAGGAAAACCATGGAGAGGAATGAATGAACAGGTTGGCACACTGTCTTGGGAGTGTGCTGACTTTGTTGATCGGCCAAGCCGAGTGTGCCAGGGACCCCAGAGCCCATTGATGTGCCCACCAGTCGCTGACTGCTGACCGTCTATGGCAGGGACATCCTCTCCCGCCTGGACCATATCAAGGCCAGCATCACCTCCACATTTGGCTCCATCTTAAAGATGGACTCAACCATGTGTACTTCCTTTTTCCTCTTGCTCCCTTTTATCTGCCGCTTCACCTTTTGGTTGGTGCGACAATCCGCTGAGGATTTATTCTTTTCGTCAGTGTCTGACTTGGAACGTTCCACAGCCTTCCACCAGGAGATAGACTGGATCATCTTGTCGATATTGCTAGAGGTCCGATCCAGTGCATCTAAGACGACTATGCTGGCTATTTCAGAGATTACTGAGATGATCGATAAAGTTGAGGAGACAGTCTTCTCGCTTCCCCAGCTGGAGGGTCTGGAGGTAGAATCTGTCTCTCTGTATTTGAAATGTTTTGCCTCATTCTTCAATTTATCTGGATCCAGAGGGCTTTGTTTGACATTTATATTCTGTTGGAAAAAGACATACAGCGGCAAAGTGTAAGATACAGGTACTACTAGTACTAGTGTTGCCACAAAGCACCTGTGGAGCAATGTACATGTATAATATAATGTGAGCAGGGGAATAATAAAATGTTTTTATGGTTTCATTTCTACCTTCTAATACTTTTCACAATTGATAGAATCTCATGAACATTGCTTTTGGGGTTCTTGGAGTATTTAGCTCATCTATTTTAGGAAAATTCCTAATCAAAAATAACCAGTACTTGTAGCTGTGAAATTAACATTGTGCTGCAAAATCAAAGATTAATTTCTTAAATTTAGTTAAGTGTGTTAGAAATAAAAAGCAGCCAAAAATACTCAAGTAAAGAATAATTTATACCTCTTTCTGTTGAGACATCTTCAGTTTTTCGTTCTTCTGCTTGTTGCCCTTGCAAGTGATGAGTTTGAAGTGAAAAGTTTTTCTTTTGTGGTTGAAATGTTCACAGTTCAAAGTCCAGGACTGAAGTGAGGTTCTTTGAGAATTATGTGCATGAACCTGGGAAGTGGAACTCTGATGATGTCACAAAGAAATTCAGTTCTACAGACATTCCACACACGCGCTCACACACACAAACACACACACACACACACACACACTTTACCTATTAAATAAACAGATAATACATAGTTTATAACACATTATATTGTACAGTACAGTGTAATTAATGCACAGTATTTCCAACCATTACAGTAATTGATGGCATTAAGACCTATTTTACATTAACTGTGTTACATTTTATTGGTTGTTTATATACCAGCATGCATTCATTTGTTCACACACACACACACACACACACACACACACACACACACACACACACAGCCAAGGGGCAGAGGAGTCCATACTCATACTGTCATTACTTCAGTGAAATAATCCCAAAACAAGACAACTGACAAAGTCCACAAATATTTAACATGTTGCTTTGTTTGCTAATATCAAATTGCCTCTCAAGAACAGTCCTCAGCGTCTCCTCCATCTTGTTAATAGCTGCACATTGTTCACTGAAAGTAATGCATAACATGTTAAGAAGAGCTGTGAATTAATATTATTTCAACATGAAACATTTATCTTGATCACTATCATTAATTGTAAGCCAAGCAGAAATAAGTTCCTGTATGGTTAGTGACCTATAGGACTTTCAGAGGACACTTTGGGAATCCCTTCACAGCAACAGAAGTGATGCTGATGTGCTTTCTGTCTACAGCGCCATCTGCTGGTCCAGACTCTGAATATCTCAAGAGTGTATGGCTGCAGCCTGAGCGTCCCATGTCATGCCGTCCCTGCCTCATGCCATCCCGCCAGATGCCACCCTGAGCTTCAATTTTTCAAAAGAAAAGCTTGCATTTGGAATAAAATAAGCTTGCGTTGACTATCATGCTATGAATAAAATACTTAAATATCTTTCTGTCTATAAAATAAATGCAGATTTTAGGCAAAATAAAAAAATCCTTCTGCCATCCCACCTGGTGCCATCCCAGAGCTTCTACTTTTCAAGATGAAATACTTTAAAAATATCTCTCTTAGCCTACTTTTCAAAGTAAAGCTTGCATCAGCTTCATGCTAATGAATAAAGTACTTGAAATATTTGGTGTTTTAACATTTTCCGACTATAGGTCCCATTGCCGGGACCATTTGAGAAAATGTTTTCTTCACTCATAAATTGCAAGCATTAAATCTTCATAAACACGCTCATGCAGCACATCATTTGAAAGCTTAAAGTCTCATGATTCCATTAAGCCCACACACAAAACATAAGGTGACTTACAGCGGATATAATCATGTTATGAAGTAAAGAAACACAGAAAGATTTGAGTCTAAGTCGAGTGTGTTTTCCTACCTGTTTCCTTGTGACTTTATTCACAGTGGTGAAAGATCGCCAAAAACTTTTTTTTCCTACATCGCCAACAGTCCAAGGTATTAGAATGTCCAAGCCATGTAATCCAAAATTAGCTGGTCCCCTCACAATCTTGTAGTTTCTGGCCGAGTTTCGACATAGAGAAATTTAGATAGTTCATAATTTCTGCGTTTTGATCGCTTGTATCGTCTCCCTCGGCGCGGTACAAAGTAGCTCTGCCCCCCCGTCAGAAACTATGAAGCACGAGCTTTCGAGTGAACTTTGTTGCCGGCCAATCCGTCTCCTGTAACCCGAGCTGTCCCTTATGGAACCCAATCATGTCGCAGGATACGGAGGGCAGCCACGACGAATTGATTGATACCAAACTTGACCAGAAAAGTTTAACCCTGTGATGGCTCCACCTGTGTCAAAGTAAAATATTGCCTTCTTATGGCATTTCACCATTTCATCAAATTATAATTACGTATTTCTATAAATTTATGTATGTAGTTATTTCAGGTATGTTTGTGAGTTATGTGGATGTGTTTTAATATTTGAGAAGTTTTGTATTTTGCACTTTTTTGGCTTTTCTAGAAATAAGAAATAAGAAAAACGCACAGACATATCTGTAGAAATAAATTCATAAATAAACCATTTTCTGAGTCATTTTCTTCTGGATTCATTCTGTATTAAGTTGAGACATGTGGCTAGGCTACTATTTTTGTATGTAGCCCATGTAATATGCTTACAGTAGTGTTTTTAATAATTTTACAGATGATTTACTTGGACGGAAATAGAAATTCTCTATTCTAACCTCTTTAGCTCTGTGTCAGTAAGACCTAGTGTCACACTGACACTAGAAACAAAATATTGAGAGTGTTAGCTTCCCAATGACCTCAGGATCATCCCAGAGGGCCAAAGTATGTGGGAACTGTAGCAATTGTTTTGGGGTAAAATTTAGGCGAGAAAAGCATGTATTTTCAAGTGTTTCTAAAGAGGTTAATGCTTACAGTAGGCCTAGGCTAGATAATCAAAATCCTTGTGGAGAAAACGAATGGAATTCTGGTTTAGCTATGTGTCAGCCACAGGGTGCTGCAGTTGCCTAGCAACGGTGCTAAGCTGCAGCCATTGGTTGGCTGTGCTGGGTTTTGACCTATGACATCAGATTCTAAAATGGCTTTGATCCTTTTTGATGTGATGCGTGACAACTTTCTTTAGCATATAGACCCCTATAAGTTAAAGTCACTCCTATTTCTGTCTGTAGAGTTGAAGCAAGGTTATTTTGAGACCAGATCATAATTTGATACAACTGTTGAACGGAGGTTCAGTTGAAAACCCAAGAAACACAAAGCTAAAGCTAAAGATATATGTATTTGCTTGAAATATAACTCACAGCTAAAATATGTGTTTGTTTGAAATTACACTGCAGCTAAAATATATATATATATATATATATATATATATACTGCTTAAAGTGTGCTATGTAACCCATGATATATATTGTCTTGATGAAAGTATGAACTAAATATTAGAAACAGTTGAAACGTTATAATATTCGTTGGGTGTGACCTTTGGCACATTTTTAAGTGTGCTAAGGGTCACACTTACTGTCCAGTGGAACTGGTCTGAACCTGTCCACTGCGGCGGCCACCTGCATGATTACGTAGTGGTGGAAATACCCTGTTGTCCAGAAGGGAGGGTTTTTAGCCTTGACTTTGAGTATAAATATGAGTTGATGTGGCCTCTCTCTTCAGCGCAAGCATACCCACTTATCGGGTTTTTTCTAGTCTCTTGTTTTGATATTCTTTGCTTTTAGGGCAGAAAGGGAAGGGATTATTTCTGTATTTTGTACCTGTTTTTTGATTAGTCACTAAATAATAAAACTACCTGAGCTTGTTGTGAGCTAGGAGACCAAAAGACTTGTATTCCTTGATTTTAGTCATTTAATTTCTCCCTCCCACACCTCGGCTTTCCGAGGGCAGAAGTTTCCCTCCCGTGAGGGCAGTTAAGACTCCTCTTTAACCACCTGGGCAAGTTGCAGCCCGGCGGTGGTCGACATTGACAGTCAGACCTCCTGTTATCTCCTAGTGGGAGTGCATTTCCCCATCCGCTCTGCCGGTCAGAGCCACCGAACGCTTAGCCTCTCTCGGACCGGCAACCAACAAAGGCTAGTGGGCGTCCTTGAGAAGGAGGGGACCTCCGGTGACCCTGGGAGGAACGGTTCGTGACCGTGAGTACTAAAGAAAATCATTGGTTGTAAAGATCCCTCGTGCAGTGCTTAAAATATACAGGGGGACAAGAGACCGTTAGTGGGGGACGTCTGGGGTAAAAATCTGAAAAGGCCTCTTGCCTCGTCTCCGGTTTTCCTGATCCGGGCGGGGGCCCTTTAAATTTAGCAAGGGTGTGTGTGTCTCTAGTAAAAAGAAACAAAACTGATTATTACTAGAAATAATAATTACTAATTCATTTTAAAGTGTTAAATTAGCAAATCACTGTGTGTGGATCGAAAATCTAGCATTTATTCAATCAGGGAAGTATCAAAGTAACTCCTTTTAATATAGGCCAAACCATCCGCCCCGCTGATAGTAACGGGTGTTATTATACGGCAGAAGCGGGCATAGTAGGAGCGGGGGTTACTGAGGGGAAGGTATATATATATATATATATATATATATATATATATATATATATATATATATATATATATATATATACTAGCCTAGGCCTACTGTAAGCATTAAAAACCTAGAATGTGCCCATCTTAAGGCAGGCACTGATACAGTGAGACTATGAGAAATTTTAGTGACATATTTGTCTTTTGCCTTCCATTTGCTACCCAATGATGACAGGTTGGATGACAAGGGCTCTGTGGATATTCATGACAACCCCCCCTCTGCCTGATACTGTGATGAAAGAGGAGGACAAAACGGTGAGACATACAATATCCACGACAGACACGTGGCATACACACCACGTCATTGGGTGGTGTACTATTTATCAATGCCAAGTAACTCTGAACAAAATGTTCCATCCATCCATCCATCTTTATCCGCTTATCCGGTATCGGGTCGTGGAGCAGCAGCTCCAGTAGGGGACCCCAAACTTCCCTTTCCCGGTTGAAGATATAGTCTCTCCACCTAGTCCTGGGTCTTCCGTGAGGCCTCCTCCCAGCTGGACGTGCCTGGAACACCTCCCTAGGGAGGCCCCAATGAGGCATCCTTACCAGATGCCTGAACCACCTCAACTGGCTCCTTTCGACGCGAAGGAGCAGCGGCTCTACTCCGAGCTCCTCTAGGATGACTGAGCTTCTCACCCTATCTCTAAGGGAGACGCCAGCCACCCTCCTGAGGAAACCCATTTCAGCCGCTTGTAATGTTACATGGCACTAGGAATTATTCATGTCTGCTTGAGATCATTGGAAAATTAGCTCTTGGAAAATCTATAAAAATAGCTCTTTAAGACTAGTTTCAGAGCAGAAAGTTAACCACATCCATGAACATCTGATAAAGAAAGTGAACTGGGGAGATGGACAAAAACGAGGCTTAACAAGAAAGAACAAACACACACTGGATGTACCGACACAACATCGGGAATAGCACCGGGCAAAATGCAGACCGCAGGTGAACAAGACTCGGTAATACTGGTGGAGTTACGCAGGCTGAGACAAGAGCACACAGAAGCGGCTGGTGATAACAAAAAGGCCCTGGCTAGGCTAGAGACCAACATGAAGGAACTTATGGAAAGAACAACCTCACTAGAGCAACAGGTGGGACATGTGGAAGAGAGGCTGGGAGACAAGGAGGACAAGATGGCGCGGCTGGAAAGAATGGCCGTCTTTCTCCTTCATCAGGAGGCAAAGCTGACTGCAAAGTGTGAAGACTTGGAATCAAGATCGAGACGCAATAATGTACGGATACATGGCATTCCGGAAGGCTCTGAGAAAAACAACATGATAGGTTTCAGAACTGACTTTATTCACCCATCACTACAGATTCCAGACGACACGGACATCCGAATTGAAAGAGCGCACCGCTCGTTAATTGTCAAACCAAAAGTCAGTGATGCTCCCCCGCGAGCAATCATTGTCCGCTTCTTGGACGCACGTATGAAAGAGCAAGTTATACAGCAAGCATGGAAACAGAAGACTACATATGAGGGACGGACCATCTACTTCAATGACTGAAATACAAAAGAAGAGGAAACAGGTACGGGACATCATAAAAACTTAAAGAGAAGAATGTGAAGGTGCAGTCTTCATATCCTGCACAACTGAAAGTGTTCCTGGACTCTGGGATTAAGACGTTTGCTACACTCATGGAGGCTGCACCTATGCTGAAGGACATGGGGATCCACGTGGAGGAAGACGAGAGGGTTAAACTGCAGAGGATGATAATGAAAGACAGTTGCATCACAGTGACAGGGCAGAGGGGAAAGAAGAGGCAGTCACAAACCACAGAGGCGGATTTACAGGCAATCATCCAGCAATCAAATGAGTATATGAATATGAGAATTGGGGTAAGGACTAAAGGAAGAACAGAAACACATAAATAGACACGAATCCTGAAACGTATTTAAATAGCTGAGGTATGGAGTTGATAGTTGCTGTCTTGAACAGAACCTGATATGGACAGGCTGAAACTTAAAAATTTACAATGTTCAATTGCTCTACTACAAGAAACTCATCTGGTGGAGGATGAATATAAAAACTAAGAAGAGAATGAGTTAGTAAAGTATTCCATGCTTCATTTGGCAAGAAAAGGGGCCTAGCTATATTAATCCATAAGTCCCTACCATTTTCTGTTGAATCAGTGATAAAAGATAATATGGGAAGATATGTAATGGTTGTTGGTTCCATAGGAGATAGGACTATATCAGTGTTAAACGTATATGCCCCGAATGAAGAAAATGAAACAATCTTTAGAAATATAGCCAATGTTATTTCAAGCAATGCAAAGGGGATGGTACTGATGGGGGACTTCAACACGGTACAAAATGGTAAATTAGACAGGCTACCACCAGAACAGGGACCACCTTCTAGAAAAAGCAGAGTATTGAATGACGTCATTAAAGAGTTAGATCATGATTCATGGAGAAACAAACAATAATCCTAGAGATAAAGATTTTACATAATATTGGAGAATGAATGTATCAATCCTATCAGATGAAAAGGTAGTGAAGGAGCTAAGAGAAAATCGAAAGGAATATCTGGAAATAAATGATAATGGTGAGGTATCACCAGCGACTCTATGGGATGGGGGCAAAGCAGTGATGAGGGGAAAAATCATAGAAATAACCTCTAGGCTAAGAAAGGATCGTCTAAAACAGCAGAGGGCGCTAGAGAGTAAAATCAGAGACCTAGAAGTAGAACACAAAAGGAAACCAATTAAGTCCATACTCCAAGAACTGAAAGAGAACAGACATAGATTAGATAAATTACTAACATTCAAAGCAGAAGGAGCTCTACGCTTTACAAATCAAAGATATGAGATGGGGAATAGAGCAGTCCAACTTCGAAAGGCTCAAGCAAATAGGATTATTTCAAAAATAAATCTTCCCCTTTCCAAACAACCTGTGATAAGGCCATCAGAAATAGCCGAGGCGTTTGCTAAATATTATAAAGACTTATATAACAACTTTGAGCTAGACTCCACGGAAAACAAGACTCAAGCATTTCATCAAAAATTAAATCTACCATCACTATCAGCAGAAGAGGCATCTGAAATGATACAACCAATCACAGTACAGGAAATATCAGATACTATAAAAAATCTAAAAAATAATAAATCACCGGGTACAGAAGGGTTTCGGGGAATTTAATAAAGTTCTTACAAGGAGATCACACCAGTACTACATAGAGTCTTTAATTACTGAGAATTCTGCTTTTAATAGCAAAGAAAACAATCACAGCCTCTTGGTTGAAGCCACAACCTCCGAGTATAACGGAATGGAGAGAAAAGGTAAAAGTGTGTTCATCATGGAGAAAATTACAGCTCAAGTCAGACAGGTTTGATCAAAAATGGTTACCAGTAATACAGACAATGCCAGAACTCTAGTTACCTCTTTTATTTGTTTATTTTGTTTATTTTTCTCAACTTAATTGTATTTTATAATGGTATTTTATACTTACTGCAGTACACTTGACAATGAAGGTATATACTTATTGCTACAGGTTACTCAGGTTCTCTTTTATGACGGAGGAAGGAATGTTTGGAGACGAGAGGCGAGGACATGATCATAGGTTAGAAGTGAAACTGCCAGAGCATCTCCTAATGTATGTTCCTAAAATATGTGTTGTTTATATGTATGATTGTCATTTTATGTGAAAAAAAATAAAATAAAAAGAAAGTTAAAAAAAAAAAAAGACAAAAACATTCCACGTACCTCTAGTAGTATCTAGTCATGTAGATAGTTTTGGGTAATGAGCTCAGGATTTGAGATACAGTACCAGTCAAAAGTTTGGACACGCTTACTCATTCACTTGAATGGGACAGCGTGTCCAAACTTGACAGGCACTGTATCTGTCTCTGAAATGTTTGCTACCAATAGCCAATCACAAAAACAATAACTGTTTAACTTATGTCTGCTCCATTGTTTCTTTTTTTTAATCCTTCATTTCATTCAATGATGTTATGCTGCAAATAAATGCAATTCATTATGTTTTAAATTAATTTCAATCAATTTAAAAAATAATGATTGGGTAGCAAATGAAAAGACAAATATGTGGCTAAGATTTCTCATAGTCTCACTGTATCAGTGCCTGCCTTAAGATGAGCACATTCTAGGTTTTTAAGTATTATTTATGTAATTCTCTGGTATGATAATACATGATGACAGTAGAAATGTGATTATCAGTGATCTACATAACATCTAGACTAAACCTTCAAGTATCATTATTCCTTTCCTGTTCCCGTCTACAGACTGAACTGCCATGTCTTGATAAGCCATGGTGGGGCTCAGCCAGTCAAGCGTCCCATGTCATGCCGTCTCGTCTCGTGCCAAGGTGTGTCCAACGGTAAATTCAGAAGGTCAAAAAAACAAAATTGCGAATAGTTTTTCACATGGAGTCACGGGTAAATTTGTGACCACGTTTGTTGCAATCAATTGAAAAATGTTAAAAACTGTTAAAGTCACAATTTTACCTTACTTATAGTTTGCTCATTCCTGGATGTTATTGTTTTGTTCCCTGATATTAACGTAGCCTACATTTGATGAAACCTGCATCAGCGACGCAGCCATTTCTGCCAACTAACGGCAGGATTTCCTGAGGAGGGATAACAAGGATCTGCACACGCAAGAACAAGAATACAAAAATAACAAGTTACACTCTTTCCAAGACTCCTTTTTAATTTTATATTCTATATTGTTTTCACACTTCACTGGGACATCTGCAAATACAACTGCTTATCAGAGGGCATGAGATGGGAGAGTCTCAAGTTGCAGCCACAGAAGGAATTTTTAGTTTGCATTTATTTTAGAGACAGACATATGTTTAAAAGAAAATTTAGTATTTTATTAATTTGCATCATAGTTGACGCAAGCTTTTACCTTGAAAAGTAAGAGAGCTAGCCTATTGTTTAAAGTATTTAATTTCAGATGCAAGCTTTTATTTTTAAAAGTAGAAGCTCGGGGACGGCACCAGGCGGGATGGCAGAAGAATTTTTTTTAATTTGTCTATAATCTGCATTTATTTTATATACGGACATTTAAGTGTTTTATTCATCAGTATGATAGTCTGCATGTATCTTGTACACATATTTTTAAATGATTTTATTCCTTTGTATGATTGCCGTTACTGTTTTAAACACCAAATATTTCAAGTATTTTATTCATTAGCATGATAGCTGACGCAAGCTTTTGCTTTGAAAAGTAGGCTAAGAAAGATATTTTTTAAAGTATTTTATTTTGGAAAGTAGAAGCTCTGGGCACCAGGTGGGATGGCAGAAGGATTTTTTTATTTTGCCTAAAAAATCTATTAAATAAGTGTGACCCTTGAATTTATTTTATAGACAGACATATATTTAAGTATTTTATTCATAGCATGATAGTCGACGCAAGCTTATTTTATTACAGATCTGATATTTTATTTTGAAAAATAGAAGCTCGGGGGTGGCACCTGGCGGGACGGCATGAGACGGGACGGCATGACATGGGACGCACACACTTTTTCAAAACAGATTTACTCACTTTTGTGTCAGGATCAGCCAGAACATTTTCTGGTGCAGCAGTACCAGCTGGTTCCGGACAGTCTGAGAGGTTGACAAGTAGTTCAGAGGACACACAGTGACCTGAGTGTCTCTGTCACCATCAGGTAATACCTGTCGATGTCCAGGACCCTCCAAGCCCTCTTGTGGACACCGTAGCCCGTCAGCTGCTTCCCACACTCAGGGCAGTTTACCCTCACCTTCCACAGGTGGTAGGGCATCTACACCATCAGCTGATGGGTGAAAAAGCGATCTGGTGTCGGTGTGTGGTGGTACATGAGTGCTAGGACTCATATATATATATATATATATATATATATATATGTATATATATATATATATATATATATATATATATATATATATATATATATATATATATAGACATTGAGAGAATTAATCATTTTTCATCAATCAGTTTTCAATTTCAATTTTATCATAGTATCAATTCATAACAAGAGTTATCTCAAGACACTTTACAGATAGACTAGGTCTAGACCACACTCCATAATTTACAAGGACCCAACAGTTCTAGTAGTTTCCTCCAGAGCAAGCAACAGTGCGACAGTGGTGAGGAAAAACTTCCTTTTAGGCAGAAACCTCGGACAGACCCAGGCTCTTGGTAGGCGGTGTCTGACGACCGGTTGGGGTTAGAATGAAGAGTGGCAATAACAGTCACAAAAAATAGTAGTTTGTAGTAGTTCTTTGTAGTAGTTCATGGCATAGCAGGGCACTGTGCGGCGTTACAAGGCCCAGCAGGACGTAGCAGGATGAACACGGCATCGCAGGACGTGTAGCGGGACCATGGCGACAGCTGCTACCATGATTTTGGAGCCTCCCTGATCCAAGGAAACATGCTGGGGGGAAAAGAACATAAGGACTCCGGGGAATGACACCCCAGAGCTAGGTTAGTAACAAGCATTTCTGGGACATGGATGCAGACAAATGGAAAGATAGAAAGATAGAGGAGAGAGGAGCCCAGTGTGACAAAGGAAGTCCCCCAGCAGTCTTAAACTATTACAGCATAACTAGGAGAGACAGGGTAAAGAGAGGAGCCTGGTCAGGCTAGAACTCTCCCCAACCGGATCGCCTTGCCTCCCTCTAGTTTTATTATATTATTGATTATATGATAGATAGATCTGACAACTATGACGAGAAGCAGGTGGGCCGGGTTAGGCGGACGCTGCGACTCCTCACTCCCTAACAATATTCAATTCTATACCCTAACTAAAAGCTTTATCAAAGAGGAAAGTCTTAAGTCTACTCTTAAATGTGGGGACGGTGTCTGCCTCCCGAACCCAAACTGGAACCTGGTTCCACAGGAGAGGAGCCTGATAGCTAACGCTCGGGATCCCGTTCTACTTTTAGAGACTCTAGGAACCACAAGTAACCCTGCATCCTGGGAGCGCAGTGCTCTTGTAGGGTTGTAAGGTACTATGAGCTCTTTAAGATAAGATGGTGCCTGACCATGAAGAGCTTTGTAGGTGAGAAGAAGGATTTTAAATTCTATTCTGGATTTTACAGGAAGCCAATGCAGAGAAGCTAAAACAGGAGAGATGTGATCTCTTTTCCTGGTTCCTGTCAGAACACGTGCTGCAGCATTCTGGACCAGCTGAAGAGTCTTTATGGACTTTTCGAGCAGCCTAGAAGTATCCAGCCTAGAAGTAACAAATGCATGGACTAGTTTTTCTGCATCATTTTTAGACAGGATATTCCTGATTGTTGCAATATTACGTAGGTGATAAAGGCGATCCTTGAAATTTGCTTTATGTGGGAATTAAAGGACATGACAATTAGTTATTATTATTTCTAATAATAATCAGTTTTGTTTCTTTTTACTAGAGACACACACACCCTTGCTAAATTTAAAGGGCCCCGGCCTGGATCAGGAAAACCGGAGACGAGGCAAGAGGCCTTTTCAGATTTTTACCCCAGACGTCCCCCACTAACGGGCTCTTGTCCCCCTGTATATTTTAAGCATTTTAAAGTGGGGTCTTAACTGCCCTAACGGGAGGGAAACTTCTGCCCTAGGAAAGCCGAGGTGTGGGAGAGAGAAATTAAATGACTAAAATCAAGGAATACAAGTCTTTTGGTCTCCTAGCTCACAACAAGCTCAGGTAGTTTTATTATTTAGTGACTAATCAAAAAACAGGTGCAAAATACAGAAATAATCCCTTCCCTTTCTGCCCTAAAAGCAAAGAGTATCAAAACCAGAGACTAGAAAACCCGATAAGTGGGTATGCTTGCGCTGAAGAGAGAGGCCACATCAACTCATATTTATACTCAAAGTCAAGGCTAAAAACCCTCCCTTCTGGACAACAGGGTATTACCACCACTACGTAATCATGCAGGTGGCCGCCGCAGTGGACAGGTTCAGACCAGTTCCACTGTACAGTAAGTGTGACCCTTAGCACACTTAAAAATGTGCCAAAGGTCACACCCAACGAATATTATAAAGTTTCAACTGTTTCTAATATTTAGTTCATACTTTCATCAAGACAATATATATCATGGGTTACATAGCACACTTTAAGCAGTATATATATATTTTAGCTGTGAGTTATATTTAATACAAACACATATATTTTAGCTGTGAGTTATACTTCAAGAAAATACAGATATCTTTAGTTTCTTGGGTTTTCAACTGAACCTCCGTTCAACAGTTGTATCAAATTATAATCTGGTCTCAAAATAACCTTGCTTCAACTCTACAGACAGAAATAGGAGTGACTTTAACTTATAGGGGTCTATATGCTAAAGAAAGTTGTCACGCATCACATCAAAAAGGATCAAAGCCATTTTAGAATCTGATGTCATAGGTCAAAACCCAGCACAGCCAACCAATGGCTGCAGCTTAGCACCGTTGCTAGGCAACTGCAGCACCCTGTGGCTGGCTTCTCAACTGACAACATAGCTAAACCAGAATTCTATTCGTTTTCTCCACAAGGATTTTGATTATCTAGCCTAGGCCTACTGTAAGCATTAACCTCTTTAGAAACACTTGAAAATACATGCTTTTCTCACCTAAATTTTTTCCCCAAAAAAATTGCTACAGTTCCCACATACTTTGGCCCTCTGGGATGATCCTGAGGTCATTGGGAAGCTAACACTCTCAATTTTTTGTTTCTAGTGTCAGTGTGACACTAGGTCTTACTGACACAGAGCTAAAGAGGTTAGAATAGAGAATTTCTATTTCTGTCCAAGTCAATCATCTGTAAAATTATTAAAAACACTACTGTAAGCATATTACATGGGCTAGATACAAAAATAGTACCCAAGCCACATTTCTCAACTTAATACAGAAAGAATCCAGAAGAAAATGACTCAGAAAATGGATTTTATATGAATTTATTTCTACAGATATGTCTGTGCGTTTTTCTTATTTCTTATTTCTAGAAAAGCCCAAAAAGTGCAAAATACAAAACTTCTCAAATACAAAAACACATCCACATCACTCACACATACTTGAAATAACTACATACATAAATTTATAGAAACAAGTAATTATAATTTGATGAAATGGTGAAATGCCATAAGAAGGCAATATTTTACTTTGACACAGCTGGAGCCATCACAGGGTTAAACTTTTCTGGTCAAGTTTGGTATCAATCAGTTCGTCGTGGCTGCCCTCCGAATCCTGCGACATGATTGGGTTCCATAAGGGACAGCTCGGGTTACAGGAGACGGATTGGCCGGCAACAAAGTTCACTCGAAAGCTCGTGCTTCATAGTTTCTGACGGGGGGGCAGAGCTACTTTGTACCGCGCCGAGGGAGACGATACAAGCGATCAAAACGCAGAAATTATGAACTATCTAAATTTCTCTATGTCGAAACTCGGCCAGAAACTACAAGATTGTGAGGGGACCAGCTAATTTTGGATTACATGGCTTGGACATTCTAATACCTTGGACTGTTGGCGATGTAGGAAAAAAAAGTTTTTGGCGATCTTTCACCGCTGTGAATAAAGTCACAAGGAAACA
Source organism: Percina caprodes (assembly GCA_013375575.1). Classification (NCBI taxonomy): domain Eukaryota; kingdom Metazoa; phylum Chordata; class Actinopteri; order Perciformes; family Percidae; genus Percina; species Percina caprodes. Next base: position 91,143 of record JABXJD010001133.1, on the reverse strand, counting down.
GGTAGGAAAACACACTCGACTTAGACTCAAATCTTTCTGTGTTTCTTTACTTCATAACATGATTATATCCGCTGTAAGTCACCTTATGTTTTGTGTGTGGGCTTAATGGAATCATGAGACTTTAAGCTTTCAAATGATGTGCTGCATGAGCGTGTTTATGAAGATTTAATGCTTGCAATTTATGAGTGAAGAAAACATTTTCTCAAATGGTCCCGCAACGGACCTATAGTCGGAAAATGTTAAAACACCAAATATTTCAAGTACTTTATTCATTAGCATGATAGCTGACGCAAGCTTTTACTTTGAAAATTGGGCTAAGAGAGATATTTTTTAAAGTATTTTATCTTGAAAAGTAGAAGCTCTGGGATGGCACCAGGTGGGATGGCACCAGGATTTTTTTATTTTGCCTTAAATCTGCATTTATTTTATAGACAGAAAGATATTTAAGTATTTTATTCATAGTATGATAGTTGAAGCGAGCTTATGTTACTCCAAATGCAAGCTTTTCTTTTGAAAAATTAAAGCTTAGGGGTGGCACCTGGCGGGATGGCATGAGACGGACGGCATGACATGGGACGCTCCAGGCTGCAGCCATACACTCTTGAGATATTCAGAGTCTGGACCAGCAGATGGCGCTGTAGACAGAAAGCACATCAGCATCACTTCTGTTGCTGTGAAGGGATTCCCAAAGTGTCCTCTGAAAGTCCTATAGGTCACTAACCATACAGGAACTTATTTCTGCTTGGCTTACAATTAATGATAGTGATCAAGATAAATGTTTCATGTTGAAATAATATTAATTCACAGCTCATCTTAACATGTTATGCATTACTTTCAGTGAACAATGTGCAGCTATTAACAAGATGGAGGGAACGCTGAGGACTGTTCTTGAGAGGCAATTTGATATTAGCAAACAAAGCAACATGTTAAATATTTGTGGACTTTGTCAGTTGTCTTGTTTTGGGATTATTTCACTGAAGTAATGACAGTATGAGTATGGACTCCCTCTGCCCCTTGGCTGTGTGTGTGTGTGTGTGTGTGTGAACAAATGAATGCATGCTGGTATATAAACAGCCAATAAAATATAACACAGTTCATGTAAAATATGTCTTAATACATTATACATTATAATGTACATTATAATGTGTTATAAACTATGTATTATGTGTTTATTTACTAGGTAAAGTGTGTGTGTGTGTGTGTGTGTGTGTGTGTATGTGTGTGTGTGTGTGTGTGTGTGTGTGTGTGTGTGTGTGTGTGTGTGTGTGTGTGTGTGTGTGTGTGTGTGTGTAATGAAGTAGAACAGAATTTCTTTGTGACATCATCACCTCACTTCAGTCCTGGACTTTGAACTGTGAACATTTCAACCACAAAAAGAAAAACTTTTCACTTCAAACTCATCACTTGCAAGGGCAACAAGCAGAAGAACGAAAAACTGAAGATGTCTCAACAGAAAGAGGTATAAATTATTCTTTACTTGAGTATTTTTGGCTGCTTTTACTTCTAACCCACTCAACTAAATTTAAGAAATTAATCTTTGATTTTTGCAGCACAATGTTAATTTCACAGCTACAAGTACTGGTTATTTTTTATTAGGAATTTTCCTAAAATAGATGAGCTAAATAGTCCAAGAACCCCAAAAAGCAATGTTCATGAGATTATACCATTGTGAAAAGTATTAGAAGGTAGAAATGAAACCATAAAAACATTTTATTATTCCCCTGCTCACATTATATTATACATGTACATTGCTCCACAGGTGCTTTGTGGCAACACTAGTACTAGTAGTACCTGTATCTTACACTTTGCCGCTGTATGTCTTTTTCCAACAGAATATAAATGCCAAACAAAGCCCTCTGGATCCAGATAAATTGAAGAATGAGGCAAAACATTTCAAAAACAGAGAGACAGATTCTACCTCCAGACCCTCCAGCTGGGGAAGCGAGAAGACTGTCTCCTCAACTTTATTGATCATCTCAGTAATCTCTGAAATAGCCAGCATAGTCGTTTTAGATACACTGGATCGGACCTCTAGCAATATCGACGAGCTGATCCAGTCTATCTCCTGGTGGAAGGCTGAGGAACGCTCCAAGTCAAACACTGATGATAAGAATAAATCCTCAGCGGATTGTCGCACCAACCAAAAGGTGAAGCGGCAGATAAAAAGGGGGCAAGAGGAAAAAGGGGAAGTACACAGATTATTTATTACCTGTTTGGGTGAGTCCATCTTTAAGATGGAGCCAAATGTGGAGGTGATGCTGGCCTTGATATGGTCCAGGCGGGAGAGGATGTCCCTGCCATAGACGGTCAGCAGCCAGCGACTGGTGGGCACATCAATGGGCTCTGGGGGCTCCTGGCACACTCGGCTTGGCCGATCAACAAAGTCGTTGCACCAGGGGTCGAGACCAGAGCAGCAGACTGCGAGGCTGTGGCAGGAGGCTGAGTGGTGAGCTGCTAAAGCAACAGCATTGTTAAGCGTGATATAACAGCTACAGCATTGCAGCAGACATGAGATGTGAGATTAATCATCATGATACATCATTTTAAAACAGCACAGACCAAAGTTAAAACTGCCAATCATCTACTGTTTTGTAAAGCCTATTTATTACCCTTCCGGACCACAATGAGGGAAATAAAAGCGTGGGCTGGCGTTTAGAGGCAGCAAATGGTTAGTTATGTTTAACCTGGAACTCAAATTGTCACAAAAAAGTTATCACTGAACTAGAAGCTCAAGGACAGCTCTGCAAAGCTGCAGCGCTCATGGTTTTCATTTTCTGTCCTTTGATTGTCGATTGACTTTACAACTACATAAATATTAAACACAATGCTGTAAAGTAGCCAACTTGGAAGTTGATGAACACATATCAAAGCTTTTTACTCTGATGAGCACAAACATTTAAAGCACAGTGCTGACTCAACATCACCAGTAAAAAAAGTATCATGATTCATCAAAGTTGGTTTTCACTGATGTCATCACTAGCATCATCACACCTTCTGACCTTGTCATCAGCAGAAGCCTCGTCTCCTCTTTAGTCTCCTATGTTTGCTGGTACACAACAACAATATAAATGAAACAAAATATTCAACTTCATATATTTTCACCACTATTATAAAGAATATTTGACGTTATTTCTGCTGGGAGCACAAGTCGGACCAAAGAACATCAGATTGATGGAAGAGAGGAATTTTATTTTAAGACAGCAACATTTTCAATCGGTCAAACGGTGTGAACCCTTCCCAATGCTGCCAGCTGTTCAGCACACTTACCTCCTTCACCTCCTATTTGGGCTGGGTCTCATCCTCATCCTTGGTCATCATCAGAACAATTTAGGATCAACAATACATAACGCATTCATATTGTACTACATTGTGCTTTAAAGAAATATTCAAGATAAAGTTGAAGACAAACGGAATAAGGTTGGTAAAAACAACTTATGCAACAGTAAAAAAAGTAAAACTATTTAAAAGAAGATTCTACTAACCAACCATGTGACCTGAAGTCAGAGCTAGGGTTACTAGTAGATTAAAGTCTAGTGAAATAGATTTACATATTTACAACGGTCCATTGCAGAAACTGGCAATGCTCCATATTTCCAGATGGCTGTGTGCTATATGAAGTGGTATAAGTGCATTCACACTCACATTCCTCATGTCCTCTGACCCTTTTTTACGCTCCTTCCCCACTGTTCCGGTGTTATCCTTTTAAAAAAGGATTCAATCAGTGGGCGAACAGTACCTCCTGTAACCTCAGGCATGTCCTCTGTCTGTGATATTTCTGGTCCAGACATGATAAGTGTTCAAATCAACTGTATTGGTTGACTTTTTCTGTACCAGCACTGTGTGAGATTAAAAAAATCCTGTTTTGTGTTTCAAGGACTCTTGCTCTTCTTGCAATGGTATCGAAAGAGGTATTTAGTAGCCTACAGATTTTTCAGATTTGTGTTGTATTAAATTATGATCTGGTCTCAAAATAACCTTGCTTCAACTCTACAGACAGAAATAGGAGTGACTTTAACTTATAGGGGTCTATATGCTAAAGAAAGTTGTCACGCATCACATCAAAAAGGATCAAAGCCATTTTAGAATCTGATGTCATAGGTCAAAACCCAGCACAGCCAACCAATGGCTGGATCTGTGCACCGTTGCTAAGCAACTGCAGCACCCTTTGACTGGCTTCTCAACTGACACATAGCTAATAGTGGTGGGCGATACTGCAAAATTTGGTATTGATCCGATACCAAATACATATAGGATCCGTATTGCCGATACCGATACCAACACGATACTTTTTACTTAAAAAAATACTTTTGTGTAGGGGAGAGCATTTCATTATTTCTGAGGTGAATGAATGATCAATTCTTTAGGCAATTTTTTTATTAATGTATTGAAGTGCACAAAATTATTAGTTATTAGGCACTGTAGAATGAATACAAACCAAAGTTTATAGCCTTTTTAATAAATAAATAAATAAATAAAGAATAACAAAAATGTCTCCCTTTTTTCTGCGCGCGGGATAAGTGAATACAACCCAGGTCTAAATTAATTGAAATTCGTCAGGTTGCTCTCAGCTTCGCGATGTCTTATTCTTGAGCAATCACACTAACTAATGCACAAGACGCGATATGACATGACATAATATTAGCCTACTCTTACAAGCTACCTGGGTATTCTCTGCCTCTCTGAAATGACTCTCCCAATGAACTCTGTCTCTGTGCCGGGGTCTGGAAGTGGATTGATTTCCTCCTCATTTCTTCGTTTTTGTAGATCAGCATTTTCCTTGTCATGTGTTTTTAAGTGTTTGTATAGGTTTGTAGTGTTGCCACAGTATCGAATGCTCTTTTACACGTATCACAAGTTGCAGTATTATCCTTTAGTGCCGTAAAATAGCTCCACACAACACTTCTCTTCCTCTCGGCCATCCTGATCTCTCATTCAATGTGCTATCAGTCTCGCTGCTCCTCTGCGCGTTGTGTCAGTGAGTCACGTGACGACACAACAACGAATCACAGCAGAGGAGCACAAGGGGGAGGAGGAGCAATGTGGGCCAAGATGAGAACGCGGCGTTTGCTCAGGAAGGTGGAAGACACAAGCAAAGTATAGTGAACGTAGAGGAGAGATATCTAAATTAAAATATCGATTAAATTACAGTTGTATCGATCAAATACCAATACCAGCGTTGGCATCGATACTATCGATATTTAGATCGATCCGCCCACCCCTAGTTACCAGAAATCTACTGGTTAAGTAAGTACTACAAACCGAAGTAAAAAACAAACCTCAAGCTGAAGAAACCCTAAACGTTAACGGAAAAGACCCGCGGACCTCAGAGAGAGAGAGAGAGAGAGAGAGAGACCTGCAGACCTGAGAGAGAGAGAGAGAGAGAGAGAGAGAGAGAGAGAGAGAGAGAGAGAGAGAGAGAGAGAGCTGTTCTGTGTGAGTGAGCAGAGCGTGTGTGTACGGGCGGGGCGCACGGTCCGCTACCCAATCCGAGTACAAATAATGACTCGTATTACTCGTATAATACTTGTATTCGGCAAAAGTGCTTTATCCGTACCGGATACTCGTTTCAGCCGAGTATCGGCTCATCCCTATTTATGACCCTATCAGGACTTGCAGAGCAAAGAATAACATGACCTGCTGTACTGTTAGTTGAGCAGTAAACGGGGACCACAACCAGACACAGGATGTGTCCCTAACCATCTATCCTGCTTCTGACACATTTAGTAGAGCTGGGTTATATGTTGAAATAATGCTTTTGCGTTTTGGCTTGAATGTATAATGCAAATCACACAATGTTTAAACACATATAACATTTTAAATTCCAACAGTCCTCTTTGGTCTCACACTTGTGAGACCACCTTTATGGAGTACCTATTCAGTGAACAAAACGAAAATGACAAGCGTCCCAGCATTATTCATTGAGTTTTACACTCCCCCTTTTTGTTCTTAATCTGTGAGATCATTACCTAAATTTTACTCATCCTATGAACAGATCATAATGTCATCAACATATTAAATCACAGTACTTTGCAAAACCTGATCTATCCCTACCAAATCATCTTTTAACATATGAGGACTATGTTTAATCCATCTGAATTAATATAGTTGCCACCGATCTTGCTTGAAACTATAACAGGAAATTTAATGCAAACCTTACAAAATTTATAAGACCCTACAAAATGTAATATTCCATACCAAATTGCTTATATCTTTGAGGCATGTTTTAACCCTTCATACATTTTTGTTTACATGAACTTAACCTTATTTGTAGAGTAAGAATAAGTAATTCTAAAATATTAATTTTTCCCAGTATTGTATGTGTGTTTTCAGAATGTGAGTCTGTAAGTGCAAACTTCCCTTCACATGTGCGTCTGATGTACCAGATCAGGACGGTCTCTCGCTCCCCCCCTTCTCCTTCTCAGTCCATCTGCTGATCGTTGGTCTGTACCTCAGTGTCTTTGTTTATGGTGAAGCAGTCCTCAGGGCCACATGGTTGACCCTCCAGAGCCCTCTCACCCTAGCTAGGGCATGTGGACCCCACTGCTTGCTCTCCGATCAGGCACAGCACATTTCCAGATATTGAGATCACTATCAAACGTTTAGCCCAGGTCCACTTTTTCATGTCACTTTGGGCCAAGAATCACAGCCAGACCATGAACCTTTATTGTCTCTAGCTGTGCTGTGGTCTGAGGTGCTGTGATTGTTGTTGTCGGTCTTCTGGTACAGTTTGTCACTGGTCCTGTAGCTGGAGGAGCGAGATGGACCTGACTCTGACACAACGAGGCACTGTGTGGGACAAAACAGAACTCCAAAAACATTATCTTTTCTTTTATCAATACTAATTTGGTGAATATCACTCATTATTATAAAACAGCATTTCTTTCCCTCTTGCTGGTTGAACTCTATAATATCCATTCAAACACTGGTTTTGGTCTCTTTTTAGCCTCAGCTTACCTTAAGGGTTATGTTTCTGCAGAAATCAAAACAAAATTGTAGAGTAGTTTTAATATCCTTAATGCTGTGGACACTTTATTATTGCTACTATATCCCTCTTGTTGAGGTTTGACTCCTACAACATACCTATTCATAATTATGTGGTATTTTATCTTAAAGGCAAAAAACAAAAAGTTCAAAAAAGAAAAGAGTCACCCAAATTAAATGTTTACAACATCAACTTAATAGTTTAAACAATTTGTCATATAAAAACTCAAAATACAAACAAAGTCCACAATACAGCTTCACCAAAAAGCTCCTTGGAGCACCATACTGAATATACATTGAATGGAATCTCATATCAGCTTATATTAGTTTCAATCTTGTCTCAAACAACAAACTTAGATGAATTAGAACAAAAAGAATGTTTGTTTTTGGGTGTCAACAAAAATTAGTACTAGTTGATGTCTAATATGTTCTTTATGACCTGTAGTCCTAGTAACAATAGAACCCACTTGAGCACCCAGTGGTTCAGTCTATCCAAGTTGTTACCTGACATGAGAACATATCTCAATATACTGTGTAATTTATGATCAACATCTTCACTGAGCTGCAGGTCTACTGCAACCTCTCTTTACTTTGTGCACAACTCTTTTACCTTTAGCCTTTTCTATACTTGTGTTTGTTTTCTTGAAAGAACCCACACTTCAGATATCCTCTAGACCTCTGTAAAGAAAGGACTTCTCTTCTTTTTTTTTTTCTTTGTACTTAACCTATAACATTAATTCAAAAACGTTACTATTGTAGGGTCAGTCATAATAATAGAAAGAAATATCATCATTTTACTGTTCTAAGGTTAAAGTCCCAATTCCAAACTGTAAATATCTTTCTGTTTCTGTTACCAGCAAAATTCCCCTAAAATATTGCCCAAATAAGAAAGTATCACAAAAGTACTGCATGTACGTAAGGTATGAAAAGGTATCAATATAGGAAGCCTCACTTTTTTTAAAGAGTGTGTGTATGAGAATGGAATGTGTGTGTGTGTGGGTGTGTGTAATAATGAAGTAGAACAGAATTTCTTTGTGACATCACAGTTCCATTTTCCAGGTTTATGCACATAATTCTCATAGAACCTCACTTCAGTCCTGGACTTTGAACTGTGAACATTTCAACCACAAAAAGAAAAACTTTTCACTTCAAACTCATCACTTGCAAGGGCAACAAGCAGAAGAACGAAAAACTGAAGATGTCTCAACAGAAAGAGGTATAAATTATTCTTCACTTGAGTAAAACCACAATATGGCACAGACAATATTAATTATAAGTTGGTTAATACAGCCTACATTCTCCTTCATCACTTATGATCGCCAGACTTTACTGGACATCAGAGAAAATGTTTCAAAATTGTCTACAACATCTACGATACCTGTGGATATCATTAAAACATCAGAGACCCGGCTCACGGGTTACCGAAGGCGATATGGACGGAAGAGAGGAAGACGGGGGGGACTGCTGATGAGGTCACGGAACCGACCTACGCGGCCTCCAATTCCAAGCATGCTGTTGGCAAACATGCAATCTATCTACAACAAGATGGATGAGCTCCGCTGCCGTGTCAGTGTACAGCGAGATCTGGAGGATTGCTGTTTTGAATCTACTGACTGGTCAGTTTTTAGTGATTCTGCTACCTTGCACACTTGTACACTGAGGCAGTTACTGACTGTTAATTTCTGTGTGGACAGCTGTATTCCCATGCGTACTTTTCACGTTTACCCTAACAAAAGCCGTGGGTAAACAGTGATGTACGGGTGAAATTGCATGACAGGACCGTGGCTTTTAAATCTGGGGACGATGCTCATTACAAAAACGTGAGATACGAGCTTAGGTATGCAATCAAGTCTGCTAAAAACAACACCGGGACAAGATAGAGCGATATTGTTCTGAAGGGGACTCTAGGCGCGTTTGGCGAGGCCTACATGCGGTTACTAGCTACAAGGCCAAACCTAGTGGCGTCACAACAACCTCTGCTTCCTTCCCAGATGATTTGAACAGTTTCTATGCTCGTTTTGAAGGCGCTGATTAGTCACTGGCGAGGGGATTATCTCCAACTGGGGATGTGCATGCTAAAGTACCTTCGATTAGGAACACAAACTCAGACACATCATCTCCATCTGGGAATCCGTTCAGCAGGCCAGCACACCAGGTCTCAGTTTTTACTGACATTTTTAACTGGTCACTTTCTCTTTGTGTGGTTCCAAATTGTTTAAAAAAATCATCAATTATAGTTCCTGTGCCTAAGAAAACGACTGCCACTTGTATGAATGATTTTAGACCTGTAGCATTGACTTCTGTGATTAGGACGTGTTTTGAACAGCTTGTGAAAACATATATCAACAACAGCATTCCTGTTTCCATTGATCCATTACAATTTGCATATCGATCAAATAGAGCTGTGGATGATGTTGTATCCTTGGATTAACATACTGCGTGTCAACACCTAGAGGGCAGGGATAAGTATGTCAGGATGCTTTTTGTTGATTATAGTAGTGCCTTATAACAATCAGACCTTAATACCTAAGCTTTTAGACCTGGGCCTCTGTGCGGGTGGATACAGAATTTTCTAACAGGCTGTCCCCAGACAGAGTTGGCACTACATACTCAGCCTCTACAGTGCTAAACACCGGCGCACCTCAAGGCTGCTGTCTTAGTCCTTTATTATGTAGTCTGCACACATATGACTGTATGGCAAAAAATCCCACAAATAGTATTGTAAAATTTGCAGATGATACTACTGTGATAGGAATCATTGACAGCAATAATGAAACTGCCTACAGGGATGAGGTGAGTAACTTGATCATGTGGTGCCGCAGAAGAGAATTTGGATGGCTGTCTTTGTCCTGAAGGCCTAACTCCCTAAGACCATCTGGAGGGGGAGCCTGAGGATATCACCAGTGGAGCATCATGAAGTGAGGGCTGCAGTCATAGAAGACGACCTTGCCACTGCCTCAAAACGCTCCAGTGAGGACAACAAGGCTGCTGAGGAATCAGGCCTGACCTCTGTCCCTCTCCAACTGGTGGATGTGGCAGATAAGGATATCACACCAGAGAGATCAGAATCAGCTTTATTGGCCAGGTATGAAGACACATATGAGGAATTTTTCTTTGGAGCATAGTTGCTCACAATGTGCTTACACATACAAAAAAACAAACAGTATATACACACTAATATATACATACTCTAAACAGAAAGATAAACAATTTAGAGGCATGAGTGCAATGAGGAGGGCAGGTTGGCACCAATGATCTTTTCTGCAGTCCTAACTGTCCGTAGTCTGCTCCGGTCTTTTTTGGTGGCAGATCCAAACCAGACAGTGATGGACGTGCAGAGGACAGACTGGACAATGGCTGTGTAGATGTGGACCAGCAACTCCTTAGGCAGGTTGAGCTTCCTGAGCTGGCGCAGGAAGTACAGCCTCTGCTGGGCCTTTCTGATGATGGTGTCTGTGTGGGCTCCCACTTCAGGTCCTGGGATATAGTGGATCCCAGAAACCTGAAGGATTCCGCAGCAGACACAGGGCTGTTGAATATGGTGATGGGGGGAAGAGTAGGGGGGCTCCTCCTGAAGTCCATGATCATCTCCACAGTTTTGAGCGTGTGAAGCTCAAGGTTGTTCTAACTGCACCAGAGAGCCAGCTGATCCACCTCCCGTCTGTAGGCCGACTCATCACCATCCCGGATGAGGCCGATGAAAGTTGTGTTGTCAGCTGTCAGGTTCAAGACACTTTAACTTATTAAATCAAAGACGGTCAAGCAAGAAAACGAGACTCAGATGGTAGTTAGCAGTTAATAGACTATTGCAAGAGGGAAGAACGCACGTGAGCAACCTATCTCCAGCATTGCTCTCAGGGAACTTCAACTGTATTTCTGCAGAGAGTCGTTATTTATTCAAAACACACACATTGATTCACAGTTGTTGATACAGAAGGAATGCTTTGTGATGGCTATCCATGAAGAAAACAGGACAAAGTGCAGGCGTATGACCTCGGTCCTAAAGATATCTACAACCCGTGATTTGCTGCAGACATTTACTGTTTCTGCACTTAGAGAAACATAACTCTTTAACGTGCGTATGATAAGCATAGAAAAGCTGTTTGTTAAATGTGCATATAAAGAGCATAAAGGTTAAACTATTGTAAGACATTACTACAAGCATAAAGGTTAAACTATTGCAAGACATTAATAAAAGGAAATAACATTACTAAAAGGAAATAAGATGAATAAAAGACTTAATAAAAATGAATTCTCTATCATTTCCTCCTGTTGTACATTTATCAAACATCAATAATTATCTCTCCAGAATATGGTTTTTAATAATTACATCATCACATGTACTCACAGGAAGGTTGTACTCTTATCAGGGAGAAGGCGAAAACCTGTCTGTTGACAGGGGAAATTCCTTCTCGACCCTCCCTTAGGAGCGATCGCTCTTTGGCCAAGATAAGATTAAATGGCATTCTCTACAGGTGGTTTAACACATCATCGTTTTGCATTGGGCCATATTTGTACTGGACAAAAGTGGCAGAAAGCTGTTGGTATTGAACATTTGCATAGTTGGTCAATGCTTTAGACATGGTACGTTGTATCAGAGTATGTACACAAGGCACAACACAAAACTTCAGCAGTTAAACAGATGGGTCTCCTGAGGTGCAGTCGTTGTAGTAGAGGGAGAAAACAGTGGGGAGAGCACACACCCTTGGGGGGCGCCAGTGCTGATAGTCCGTGTGCTGGATGTCATGTTCCCCAGCCTCATCTGCTGACTCCTGTCAGTCAGGAAGTTTGTGATCCACTGACAGGTAGAGGCTGGCACAGTGAGCTGGGAGAGTTTGGTGCTGAGGATGTCGAGCTGAAGTCCACGAACAGGATCCTTGCAAAAGAGAAAAACTTTAATGTGTAAAATCTTTGGAGTTCCTCCGTCAAATTAAAAGGATTCTTTCTCTTGGGAGCATGAAGATGCTCAGTATGTACGGACAAGAATTAAATTAAAAGGAAAAACCTGACTAAATGAGCAGAGAAGCAAATAACTGCAGATGACAGACAGACTTCAGGGTCATATTCAATAAAGTCAAACAATGACCCACATGACACAGAAGATGTTTTGAAAGAGTTTTTTCTCTGCTATTATATTTTTGAACACAAACAAAACAATTACAGATTAAATAAGGAGATGCTACTTTTAAATCTAGCTAGCCTTTCAACATTACCAACCCTGCCTTCAATTGATTGAACTGGAAAGCACCATGTGTGCCTTCCTCCTCTGGATCAGTGTTTAATAATTATAAAAGACATACACAGTCTCCAGTGTATGTAAGAGTGGATTAGGTTTTGCTTTAATAAAGCAATCAATCTATAGATAATTGATTTGAGAACTGGCCATAAAGTGCTTTAGGCAGCATGTTGGTGTTGACGTTACATCTTTCTATTTGTGTGTAAAGTACATGTGTATTTGTGTACCTATGAGGATCGACTGTCCTAACAGCCACAGAAAGTTCTCAATTCTTTATTTTAGTATGTTCACTTTAGAGATTAGACTAGGATTTTTTTTTTTTTGTTTAATTTTTTTATAGTGGAGGCATTTATAGTTTGGTTATATTATCATGCATCTGCGTGTGTGTGCGTGTGTGTGTGTGTGTGTGTGTGAGAGAGAGAGAGAGAGAGAGAGAGAGAGAGAGAGAGAGTGTGTTAACCTGGTCTTTCTTCAGAGTGATTTGGCCCATCTCTCTGCAGTGACGATCCTGGGGGTTGGCCTGGGGTGGCGGGGTCCACCCCTGAAAGCCCTGTGGCCCCCCCAGATCTGATAGGTAGTTCAAGTTCGTCAACACAAGAAAGAAGAGAGATGCTGTCAATCAATGATGACAGCTGATCAACTGATTTAGGGCCAGTTTTACATGTTTAACTAACACAGTAATGGTCGTACTGTGTGGAGCTAGATTTGTTTCTTTATTACATGAGAGAAAATAAATGGTCTGAAAAAAAAATGTTTGAGAGAAAAAGTTATCACACTGATAGCAAAAAAGCATTTTATGAGAGAAACAAAAATATTTGAAAAAAAGTTTTCATACCAATAGCAAAAAAAATTATTTTGAGAGAATTTTTTTTCACACTGACAGCAAAAAATATATATTTGAGAGTTTAAAAAAGTATTTTGAGAGACATTTTTTTGCTATTGGTATGAAAAATTGGTATTCTCTCAAATATTTTTTTTCTCTCATAAAATTTTTTTGCTATCAGTGTTATAACTTTTCTCTCAAACATTTTTTTCAGATCATTTATTTTCTCGGATGTAATAAAGAAACAAAAGTAGCTCCATGGCTGTGAGAGCTGATTTCTGCTCAGCAGACGTTTGGCCATGCAGGTCAGGTGACCCATGAGATGAGCACGCTGCATCTGCTGCTGGTCCATGAAACAGGAGGACGGTCCCAGTTCCAACAGCAACATTACAACTACGGTAAAACCGCTGGAGTCTGTCCATTGAAAGGTATGGTAATTTAATGTTTAGCTATATCGTAGTTCCCTCTGAATGTGTAGGAAAACTTTATCTAGCACTAAGTAGCAGCTAAAAGTCGAACTACACTACACTGCACTAGCTAGCTAGCTTAGCAGCCTGCAGACCAAGTTAGCTAAGAACGTTAGCATTTTGTTTTTTTTAATTATTTGGATACCGCCATGAAATATGAAACTCTATTTTCTGGACTGAAGACTGAGGGTGTTTTTTGCAGACGTGTGTTCAATGTTATACTTTTGGCCAACCAGTGTGTGACATATAGTGTGACAGTCTAGATTTAAGTAGCTATACACAAGCTGCGACTTATGTGATAGGGAAGGCGAGAGCACTAGGACCCAGGCAAAGGGGCAGAGCCTATAAATGGGGGAGCTCACCTGGGTCTTTCTTTCTGCAGTCTGACACACCTGAGAGAGCAGGTGAGGCCAGTCTTTGTTTGGTGCTTGATTTGGTAGGCATTATTTTTAAATAGGTTTCATTTTTCCAATGTTAATGCATGTCTAGAACTAGCAGCATGAATCATGTTTTATCTCATTTCATTAGTTAAATAATTATTTAAAACTGTTATTTATTAGGATCTTTATGGTGGTGAGGTTGCCAACCTTGGAGTGATTGTTTAAGCACATCAGCTTAATATTTGTTACATTGCTCATGTTTTGTGGAATGTTTCTTTTAAAGTTTTCATTCTTTATCATGATGTTTCTGTTTCCTTTTGTTTTAAATAGACGTAATTAGGAGAGCCAACCGCTGTTTTTCCCACTTATGTTAGATTTATTGTGCTTCCACTAGGTCATTGAATGGGCCATATCTAGTTTTTGGCTGTATTAAGGGGGCTACTGAAGGGTAGAGTAACCGTTTTGCATGGGTGTTCTGTGTAAGTTTGGGGCAACTTAGTGTGCTGTGTGCAGGTAAATGTATTGCTTAGTGGGATTTTATTTTATTTGGTTTAAGCATATGGTTTATATTTTTTAGTTTTTGCCCACTGGTTTGGTTATACACCAGGTCTACACCAGTTTCCCTGGTAATGCAGTCTAGTCCTGAATTGTATGTTTTCTTTTTGTTTTGTTCTGATGTAATATAATATTTTATACCTGGCATAGCAGTCTCTGGTTCCGGTTTATTCTGGCACTTGAGTACGAACCAGCGTTTGGGTTATTCTTATTTATTTGCTTTGTGATTTAAGGGCTGTTTAAAGACTTTTTTCCTCTTGGAGATAAAGGACTTTTTGTTTATCATTTTACTCATCTTCAAAGTTGACATATTTTTAGATGTTTTTAATAGGCAGTGGCAGAGCAAATTGCATTCAAATGCTTGAAATGCAATATTTGTTATTAAAAGTGAGTTGTAAGAGTGGAAGTTATGTAAAAATAAGATCCTATAGACATAATTATGCATTTAGACACCTTTTTACTTTTTGACATTATAATGGAGTCAAAGCTGTTATTTAAGGGGTTCCAGAGCCCCACAAACACCTGTATTTTGCACACTGATTCTAACCCAGTTTGATAATGGTCCTGCTTGATGTTTGTAGTTATAGCTTACTTCAAAGTGAATTGACTGACTGAGTGACTGAATTACATTTCCCCCAGGGTTAGGGTTAAGAGAATAGTTATGAAGAGAAGCAGAGGTATTCAGAGCTTAGTGCGTGCGTGCCTCCAGCCTATTGATTTCTCAGATATCTGTGTATTCCCACAGCTGACCAGCCACACCCAGAGGAGGATCCAGCAGTGTCTGGAGCTCCACCTGCTAAGCATGGTATGTCAAGTCCTGTTATGTCCAAATATGTCATTCATGAAGAGTTACCTGAAGTTGTTGTGTACTCTCATACTGGATTTAATTTAAAGGACGGTCCAGTTTTGCCCAAAGTGTATGCTATTTATTTGCTATTACACAGCAAACCCCACACTTAAACATAGACAATCCATTCTTTAAATCTTAATACAAAACATTATGAAAAGACAAAGGAAAATGTGACACTTATCTGTCCACATACAGTATGGGTGTAATGGTTATTGTTTTTACTACTTCAGGTACTTCATCTAGGGAGCAAAGTGATTCAGAGGGCATGTCAGTAGGTGATGGTGACACCAATGACAGAGAGGCTCCTCATGTTGCACAAGTACATGCTGCCCCACCTGGACCTCACGGTATGTTGTGACATTTTATCTTTCAGTTTACACAACATTATGAGTGCCTTCCATTTAAATAACATGGAAGTTGTAATACTGACCATAAATTCACTTTGTAACTAATCATTTTGAATGAAACTTCATAAAAACTGAAGGAAGGACTGATCACGATTATTTATAGTTTACAGACATTTACAATTTACACTTAAGGTATTTCCACGGACCATGCAAGGCAACAGGAAGAGATGCTTCAACAGCGAGTGGTATAAACACCACCCACGGCTGGAGCACTCCCAAAGCCAAAACTCTGCCTACTGTTGACACTTCTCTTTGCCCAACACCCCAGCATCTGTATTCTCATCACAACTGGGATTCTCTCATTGGAAAAAGGCAATATGTTGTGGTCTTATGGCCTATGTGAAAGCATTTTGTAGCAGAAGAATGAGCCAAAGCAAGAACTAGCTACCTCTGTCGCGCTTTGTTACTATTATTAGAATCCTCTATTGTTCATTAGAGTTCGAGGGTTTACATAACATTATTTTATAGTATATACTTTGTTTGGAGTGAACATTTGTTTGGTTTATGTTACAATCGTAAGTTAATGTATGAAGAAGCATCTCAGCCAGTTAAATAAACTTAATGTATGCTGAATCAAAGCCAACATTTCAATTTATACCTTCATCATGGCCTTGGACATGAATACTATCTGGGTTAAAAACCACTTTTTGCACATTTCCATACATAACAAGGCATCCTATAGAATATTATTCAGTCATCAGGCCATCATGTGTGTTACCTGTATTGTTACCTTTTACTAATTTAATTGCCATCTTGTAAAGTAAGCCAGTAATGTGCTCACTGAAGTCCAAGTGTCATTTTCATTAGTCACAGATCAGGTATTTGATATGACAACATCACAGATGAAAAGATTAGCTGCGGTTCACCAAATCAAAAAGAACATTGATAAGGCCTGAAGTTGATTAAACTTAAATACTTCTTGTTAGAACGTCACACTCACCTGCACTCATGTTTTCTCATGTTGTTTATTGATTGATTGATGACATTTGATTGGCAGCACAGTCAAACCACACCGTCCCTGTGTTTGAGATGCTGCGTGTTGGTGTGGTCATGGCCAACAAGGAGCGTAAAAAAGGGTCAGAGGACATGAGGAATGTGAGTGTGAATGCACTTATACCACTTCATATAGCACACAGCCATCTGTAAATATGGAGCATTGCCAGTTTCTGCAATGGACCGTTGTAAATATGTAAATCTATTTCACTAGACTTTAATCTACTAGTAACCCTAGCTCTGACTTCAGGTCACCAGGTTGGTTAGGATAATCTTCTTTTAAATAGTTTTACTTTATTTACTGTTACATAAGTTGTTTTTACCAACCTTATTCCTTATGGCAGGGACATCTTCTCCCGTCTGACCATATCAAGGCCAGCATCACCTCCACATTTGGCTTCATCTTAAAGATGGACTCAACCAAACAGGTAATAAATAGTCTGTGTACTTCCCCTTTTCCTCTTTTCCTTTTTATCTGCCGCTTCACCTTTGGTTGGTGCGACAATCATCAGTCTCTGACTTAGAGACTGTTTTGGAAATGTTTTTCCTCATTCTTCAATTTATCTGGATCCAGAGGGCTTTGTTTGGCATTTATATTCTGTTGGAAAAAGACATACAGCGGCAAAGTGTAAGATACAGGTACTACTAGTACTAGTGTTACCACAAAGCACCTGTGGAGCAATGTACATGTATAATATAATGTGAGCAGGGGAATAATAAAATGTTTTTATGGTTTCATTTCTACCTTCTAATACTTTTCACAATTGATATAATCTCATGAACATTGCTTTTTTTTGGGTTCTTGGAGTGTTTAGCTCATCTATTTTAGAAAGATTCCTAATCAAAAATAACCAGTACTTGTAGCTGTGAAATTAACATTGTGCTGCAAAAATCAAAGATTCATTTCTTAAATTTTGTTAAGTGGGTTAGAAGTAAAAAGCAGCCAAAAATACTCAAGTAAAGAATAATTTATACCTCTTTCTGTTGAGACATCTTCAGTTTTTCGTTCTTCTGCTTGTTGCCCTTGCAAGTGATGAGTTTGAAGTGAAAAGTTTTTCTTTTTGTGGTTGAAATGTTCACAGTTCAAAGTCCAGGACTGAAGTGAGGTTCTTTGAGAATTATGTGCATGAACCTGGGAAGTGGAACTGTGATGATGTCACAAAGAAATTCTGTTCTACTTCATTATTACACACATTCCACACACGGGCTCACACACACACACTCTTTACCTAATAATAATAATAATAATAATAATACATTTTATTTGAAATGCACTTTACATTTAAACAAATCTCAAAGTGCTACAGGTAAGATCAAAAGCAAGGTAAAAAACAGTGTAAAATATCTATAGTACGATGACATTTTTGTGCAAGGTTAAAACTCATAAGTTCTGCTAAAAAAATGTTTTTAGTCCTTTTTTAAAAGTCTCAATAGTCTGTGGTGCCCTCAGATGGTCAGGGGGGCATTCCAAGTCCGAGGAGCGGCAGAGCAGAATGCACGATCACCCATGGTGCTGAGCTTAGTGCTGGGGAGTAGGAGGCGGTTGGAGTTTTTTGAGCGGAGGGATCGTGTTGTAGTGAGAGGGATGAGTAGTTCTTTCAGGTAGGGGGGGGCATTTCCATAGATGCACTGGTGGGTGAGAATTGAGACCTTATATTCAATCCTAGCAGAAACGGGAAGCCAGTGAAGTGATTGGGACAAATCTGCCATCCCACCTGAAGCTTCAAGTCTCATGATTCCATTAAGCCCACACACAAAACATAAGGTGACTTACAGCGGATATAATCATGTTATGAAGTAAAGAAACACAGAAAGATTCAAGTCTAAGTCGAGTGTGTTTTCCTACCTGTTTCCTTGTGACTTTATTCACAGCGATGAAAGATCGCCAAAAACTTTTTTTTCCTACATCGCCAACAGTCCAAGGTATTAGAATGTCCAAGCCATGTAATCCAAAATTAGCTGGTCCCCTCACAATCTTGTAGTTTCTGGCCGAGTTTCGACGTAGAGAAATTTAGATAGTTCATATTTTCTGCGTTTTGATTGCTTGTATCGTCTCCCTCGGCGCGGTACAAAGTAGCTCCGCCCCCCCGTCAGAAACTATGAAGCACGAGCTTTTGAGTGAAATTTTTTGCTCCCTTATGGAACCCAATCATGTCGCAGGATTTGGAGGGCAGCCACGACGAATTGATTGATACCAAACTTGACCAGAAAAGTTTAACCCTGTGATGGCTCCAGCTGTGTCAAAGTAAAATATTGCCTTCTTATGGCATTTCACCATTTCACACTAGAAACAAAAAATTGAGAGTGTTAGCTTCCCAATGACCTCAGGATCATCCCAGAGGGCGAAAGTATGTGGGAACTATAGCAATATTTTTGGGGTAAAAATGTAGGCGAGAAAACATGTATTTTCAAGTATTTCTTAAGAGGTTAATGCTTACAGTAGGCCTAATAATCAAAATCCTTGTGGAGAAAACGAATGGAATTCTGGTTTAGCTATGTTGTCAGTTGAGAAGCTAGCCACAGGGTGCTGCAGTTGCAAGCAACGGTGCTAAGCTGCAGCCATTGGTTGGCTGTGCTGGGTTTTGACCTATGACATCAGATTCTAAAATGGCTTTGATCCTTTTGATGTGATGCGTGACAACTTTCTTTAGCATATAGACCCCTATAAGTTAAAGTCACTCCTATTTCTGTCTGTAGAGTTGAAGCAAGGTTATTTTGAGACCAGATCATAATTTGATACAACTGTTGAACGGAGGTTCAGTTGAAAACCCAAGAGACACAAAGCTAAAGCTAAAGATATATGTATTTGCTTGAAGTATAACTCGCAGCTAAAATATATATATACTGGTTAAAGTGTGCTATGTAACCCATGATATATATTGTCTTGATGAAAGTATGAACTAAATATTAGAAACAGTTAAAACTTTATAATATTCGTTGGGTGTGACCTTTGGCACATTTTTAAGTGTGCTAAGGGTACTGTACAGTGGAACTGGTCTGAACCTGTCCACTGCGGCGGCCACCTGCATGATTACGTAGTGGTGGAAATACCCTGTTGTCCAGAAGGGAGGGTTTTTAGCCTTGACTTTGAGTATAAATATGAGTTATGTGGCCTCTCTCTTCAGCGCAAGCATACCCACTTATCTGGTTTTTACTAGTCTCTGGTTTTGATGCTCTTTGCTTTTAGGGCAGAAAGGGAAGGGATTATTTCTGTATTTTGTACCTGTTTTTTGATTAGTCACTAAATAATAAAACTACCTGAGCTTGTTGTGAGCTAGAGACCAAAAGACTTGTATTCCTTGATTTTAGTCATTTAATTTCTCTCTCCCACACCTCGGCTTTCCAAGGGCAGAAGTTTCTCCCGTGAGGGCAGTTAAGACTCCTCTTTAACCACCTGGGCAAGTTGCAGCCCGGCGGTGATCGACATTGACAGTCAGACCTCCTGTTATCTCCTAGTGGGAGTGCATTCCCCATCCGCTCTGCCGGTCAGAGCCACGGCCGCTTAGCCTCTCTCGGACCAGCGACCAACAAAGGCTAGCGGGCGTCCTTGAGAAGGAGGGGACCTCCGGTGACCCTGGGAGGAACGGTTCAAGACTGTGAAATCATTGGTTGTAAAGATCCCTCGGGCAGTGCTTAAAATATACGGGGAACAAGAGCCCGTTAGTGGGGGACGCCTGGGGTAGAAATCTGAAAAGGCCTCTTGCCCTGCGGGGCCCTTTAAATTTAGCAAGGTGTGTGTGTCTCTAGTAAAAGAAACAAAACTGATTATTACTAGAAATAATAATTACTATTTGTCATGTCCTTTAATTCCCACATAAAGCAAATTTCAAGGATCGCCTTTTTCACCTACGTAATATTGCAAAAATCAGGAATATCCTGTCTAAAAATGATGCAGAAAAACTAGTTAATGCATTTGTTACTTCTAGGCTGGATACTTCTAGGCTGCTCGAAAAGTCCATAAAGTCTCTTCAGCTGGTCCAGAATGCTGCAGCACGTGTTCTGACAGGAACCAGGAAAAGAGATCACATCTCTCCTGTTTTAGCTTCTCTGCATTGGCTTCCTGTAAAATCCAGAATAGAATTTAAAATCCTTCTTCTCACCTACAAAGCTCTTCATGGTCAGGCACCATCTTATCTTAAAGAGCTCATAGTACCTTACTACCCCACCAGAGCACTGCGCTCCCAGGATGCAGGGTTACTTGTGGTTCCTAGAGTCTCAAAGTAGAACGGGAGCCAGAGCGTTCAGCTATCAGGCTCTCTCCTGTGGAACCAGGTTCCAGTTTGGGTTCAGGAGGCAGACACCGTCTCCACATTTAAGAGTAGACTTAAGACTTTCCTCTTTGATAGAGCTTATAGTTAGGGCTAGCTCAGGAGAGTCCTGAACCATCCATTAGTTACGCCTATAGGCAAAGAGATAACTGTTGTTGTGATTAAGAACTATATAAATAAAATTTAATTATCTCTCTCTCTCTCTCTCATATCCACCTCCTCTAGACAGAGGGATGGTTATGTCTCTCTCTCTCTCTCTCTCTCTCTCTCTCGTCCACCTCCTCTAGACAGAGGGATGGTTATGTCTCTCTCTCTCGTCCACCTCCTCTAGGCAGAGGGATGGATCTCTCTCTGCGGAGGTGGACGAGAGATAGTAGTGACCACCCTATTCATGTAATAGTGTTACTAACATGACCATTGTTACAGCAGTAAGTCCTCTGAAAACATATGACCACCCTATTCATGTAATATTGTTATTAACGTTACCACTGTTACAGTAGTTAGTCCTCTGAAAACATATGACCACCCTGTTCATGTAATAGTGTTATTAACGTTACCACTGTTACAGTAGTTGATAATAATAATAATAATAATAATAATAATAATAATAATAATAATAATAATAATAAATTTAAGTTGTAATGCCCTTTATATTTGCACAAATCCCAAAGTGCTACATGATAAAAACAGGTAAGTGCTAAAATAAAACACTTGGAGAGTATGAAAATAAAAATAAAATAAACAAAAACAATAAGGAAAAGGGCAAGAGATCAGTCAAAAGCTCTCCTAAAAGGTGGGTTTTAAGGCCACGTTTAAAATCATCCACAGTCTGTGGTGTCCTCAGGTGGTCAGGAGAGCATTCCACAGTCTGGGAGCCGCTGAGCAGAAAGCCCAATCTCCCATAGTTCGGAGCTTTGTCCTGGGAGGTTTCAGGAGATAACCTGAGGAAGATCGGAGGGTCCGGTTGAGGTTTGTGGGGTGAGAAGTTCCTTGAGGTAGGCTTCACCGTGGATGCACTGATGGGTAAGGAGGGAGACCTTGTACTCAATCCTGAGAGAGACAGGAAGACAGTGGAGTGATTTGAGGATGGGGTGATGTGGTCATGTTTGCGCACCCTCAACAGGATCCTAGCAGCGCTGTTCTGGATGTACTGCAGCTTCTGAAGGCTTTTCTCAGGGATCCCAGGGAGGAGCGCATTGCAGTAGTCCAGCCTGGAGGAGACAAAAGCGTGGACAAGCTTTTCCGCGTCAGCTGGAGTGAGTGTGGGACGGAGTTTAGCGATGTTCCTGAGGTGGAAGAAGGAGGTCTTGCAGAGTTGTTTGATGTGAGCCTCAAAGGCCAGATGAGAGTCCATTTTAACACCCAGGTTAGTGGGTATGTGGAAAGTGGGATATTTTGGTCAGAGATGGTGATGCTGGTAATGTCGGATGACCGAACCTGGTGTGGAGTGCCAACTAAGATGGCTTCAGTCTTGGAGCTGTTTAGCTGCAGAAAGTTTTGCTTCATCCACGCCTTTACCTCCTCCAGGCAGGTGCTCAGAGTGCATGATGGCAAGGCAGCAGAGGGGGTTGGGTTAGTCCTGAGGTAGAGTTGAGTGTCATCAGCATAGCAATGGAATGAGATTCCATGCCGGCTGATGACATGGCCAAGGGGGAGCATGTAGAGGATAAACAGGGTGGGGCCAAGCACTGAGCCTTGAGGGACACCACAGGTGATGTTGTGTCCCAAGGCGACATGCTCAGTGAGAACCACTCAAGGACAGAGTCAGAAACACAGATAGTGGATTTAAGACAATGGAGGAGGATGTTGTGGTCCACAGTGTTGAATGCTGCAGTCAGGTCCAGGAGGATGAGAAGGGATGGGGAGCCAGCGTCTGCAGTCATCAGCAGGTCATTTGTCACCCTGACCAGGGCTGTTTCTGTGCTGTGGCCAGGGCGGAAACCAGACTGAAATTTGTCAAAAAGGTTGTTTTGATTGAGATGGTCCTTAAGCTGTGCGGCAACTACTTTTTCCAGCACCTTAGTTAGTCCTCTGAAAACATAACTGAACACTTACCGTAGCTGCAGGGGATCCACTTTGTCCGGTCTGTACTATCGATGGGAGAGCTAAAGTCACAATAAATCGGTGTTCCTTTAAAGTGCCCATTTTATGACAAAAAAAACAAAAGAATAATCCCTTTTTCTGGGATTTGTTATTTGGTGTCTCTGGAGCTTCCACGTGCATAAAAACTTGGAACTTTGTGAATGTGTCCTGCCTTCAGTCTCCGGGTGAGCTGTTCAAAATCTGCACGGCTTTCTACATCACTAGCCGCACGAGGTGGCTAAGCATAGCACATTCTAACGCTAGCGTGCTAGCTCGTTCTCAATGACAAAACACTGCTAAAACACACACTAGTCCACCATAATCTACAAAAGACTACTTCCATGTCCCTGTTCTGCAGGTAATCCACAAGTGTGCCCTTGTTTAGAAGAAGTCTCCCAGCTAATCCTGCCTTGTGCTGACCAAAGTTGGAGAAAGAGTTCTCTAGCTGATGTAGCTACTGCATATGTGTGACTCCCAACACAGATAGTATAGAAGTAAGATGTCTCACTGTGTAGCTAAAACAGAGACCTAAACACACAGATAGAAAACAGGATTTGCAGCAACGTGTGGTACAACAAAAATATAGTGTTTTTTTAAATGAAACCATGTAAACCTATCCTATTCTGGTACAACCTCAAAATACAATTATGAACCTGAACATTAGCATAATATGGGCGTCTTAAACAAAACAAAATATTACAATTCGACATTCACAAAAAGCAACTCTTATTTGTATGAGTTATTAAGTGATATTTGACATTAACAGCTCCGCAGGGGGAACAAAGGGGAGTTCATCGTCTAAAAGACATTTTTGGCAAGGTTGGCTTGTTACCTACCCTTCTGATATTTGACATTTTGGAAGTAACTTGACTGACAACGTGCGAACAACTAGAACATTGAAATAAAAATCATCCCTTAAATTATAACCCCTCTCTCCATCAAAAAAGAACTTCTGAATAGTACCAGTTACTATCATATCTTAAAGGTCCCATGACATGGTGCTCTTTGGATGCTTTTATATAGGCTTTAGTGGTCCCTTAATACCATATCTGAAGTCTCTTTCCCAAAATTCAGCCTTGGTGCAGAATTACAGCCACTAGAGCCAGTCACACAATGAGCTTTCCTTAGTAGCCTATGTGCCATTTCTAAGTCTGTAGCTGTAGGGGGCAAGGTGGAGGCTGGGGGTGTGGCCTTGACCAACTGCCACTTTGCTTGTTTGAAAGACATGATGTCTCTCTCTCATGGGTGGGCCAAATTCTCTGGGTGGGCAAAGCAGAGAAAGGGGAGGTAGCCTGGTACCTTATGACTTCATAAGGGGCAAGATTCCAGATCAGCCCATCTGATTTTTCATTTTCTCAAAGGCAGAGCAGGATACCCAGAGCTCGGTTTACACCTATCACCATTTCTAGCCACTGGGGGACCGAAGGCAGGCTGGGGGAACCCACAATAATGTTAAAAAACCTCATAAAGTGACATTGTCAAGCCGTGGGACCTTTAATAAGCTCTAAATCTTTTTGCTTTTTTATGTAGCCTATATTTGATAATTATTTGACCATCAGTGATCTCAGGCCACAGTCAGCAGAGTTTAATTCTGAGTTGCGTATTAGCTCTTACAGCAAATGATGACAGAAATAGGCCAATTTTATTTTTTATTAGGATTTCATCGATGCCCGCTGTTCCGGTGTTATCCTTTTAAAAAAGAATTCAATCAGTGTGCGAACAGTACCTCCTGTAACCTCAGGCATGTCCTCTGTCTGTGATATTTCTGGTCCAGACATGATAAGTGTTCAAATCAACTGTATTGGTTGACTTTTTCTGTACCAGCACTGTGTGAGATTAAAAAAAATCCTGTTTTGTGTTTCAAGGACTATTGCTCTTCTTGCAATGGGATCGAAAGAGGTATTTAGTAGCCTACAGATTTTTCAGATTTGTGTTGTATCAAATTATGATCTGGTCTCAAAATAACCTTGCTTCAACTCTACAGACAGAAATAGGAGTGACTTTAACTTATAGGGGTCTATATGCTAAAGAAAGTTGTCACGCATCACATCAAAAAGGATCAAAGCCATTTTAGAATCTGATGTCATAGGTCAAAACCCAGCACAGCCAACCAATGGCTGCAGCTTAGCACTGTTGCTAGGCAACAGCAGCATCCTGTGGCTGGCTTCTCAACTGACAACATAGCTAAACCAGAATTCCATTCGTTTTCTCCACAAGGATTTTGATTATCTAGCTTAGGCCTACTGTAAGCATTAAAGGAACACACCGACTTATTGGGACTTCATCTTATTCACCGTAACCACCAGAGTTAGACAAGTCGATACATACCCTTCTCATCTCTGTGCGTGCTGTAACTCTGTCTGACGCCCCCAGCATTAGCTTAGCCTAGCAAAGATCCTGCAGGTAACTGGTTCCAGCTAGCTACTGCTTCAAATAAGTGACAAAATAACACCACCATGTTCCTATTTACAGTACATGTTGGGATTTGTATAGTCACAGGGTGTACAAATAACAAGGTCACATGAGACACAGCCATCTTCTAACTGCATACTAACTGGGAACTATATTCTCAGAAAGGCGAAGCAGTGCTACTTGGGCGGAGTGATTACATAGACAGTTAAAGAAAGAATGATTAGTGCAACACTAAAAAGCACAGTTACTTCTGTCAACAAAACCAATGTGAATAGCTATCTAGTAGCGAACAACACTGGTGATCATGGCTGACTTTGAGGAATTGTCAGAGGATTTTACTTGGTATCAAACCAAGATCTTGAAAATATATTTTTGAGCCAGAATACACAGACGAGGAGTTAGAAATTTTGGAAGATGACAGACAAAATGCCAAACAGACTGAGGTCGAGGGGAGAATCAGAGCGAATATGGACTGGTGGTGTCTATGTGGAGTACAATTCATTAGCAAGGTAACGGCTACAGTCACGAGCGTTAGGTCTAGCACCGCTCATTTCATTCTGGGGTGAAAAAGCGCATTTGTGACAGCACAGTAACATTACAGGTGATAAATGTAATCCGAGAACAACTGCGATAGTAGTGACCACCCTATTCATGTAATAGTGTTACTAACGTTACCACTGTTACAGTAGTTAGTCCTCTGAAAACATATGACCACCCTATTCATGCAATAGTGTTACTAACGTAACCACTGTTTCAGTTGTTAGTCCTCTGAAAACAACCCCCCCTGCCAACCCCCAGTCTAGTGGGTGGCAGTAGCTCAATTCGTAGGAGTTGGGTTGGGAACCGGAGGGTCTCTGGTCAAGTCCCCATTCGACCAAAGTATGGTGGTGGACTGGTAGCTGGAGAGGTGCCAGTTCACCTCCTGGGCACTGCCAAGGTGCTCTTGAGCAAGGCACCGAACCCACAACTGCTCGGGGCGCCTTTCCATGGGCAGCCCCCTCACTCTGACATCTCTCCATTAGTGCATGTATAGATACTGAGCATGTGTGTGTAATTCAGGCCTGTGTGTAATGTGTGTAATAACAACAGAGTGTAAATTGAAATTTCCCCTTGTGGGATTAATAAAGTATACATTATTATATTATAACATTTCAGAAGTAGCTCGCAATCCAGACCATCAGCAGATTCACTACAATTTCATTCATAGAAGATAACTCACCCCCTTGAAAATGCATCACATACAAATAATTAACAGCCCTTTATACACTTTTTGCCCAATAAAAGCTCAAGGTACATATCTTCACATGTTCTGGGCGTGCTCTCCTGTTGGTCAGTTCTGGAACAATATTGAATCCAAAATTTCCACCTTGATTAATGTTACTGTACCCGTTACTGTAAATGTTTTGATTCTGAATGACCTGTCAGCCTTCCAACTCTAAAGCTCAAAAACGTGCTGTGTTTGCTGGACTTACAGCTGTTAAGAGAATGATTGCAACCCTTTGGAAGACACCTCATGACATGTCTATCCGTTCCCTTCATGGATGTTGTGTACATGGAAGTGTTGACTGCACGCATCCATGGAGCGCCGGAAAGCACCCTGGACACTGGGCGCAGCATCGCTGGTTCTTTGAGGTCAAGGCTGTAGTCTTAAACTGCACGTGTGATTGGTCCCTTGTCGTGTGTGTGTGTGTGTGTGTGTGTGTGTGTGTGTGTGTGTGATATAAAGCGATCAACAGATTTCCACTGTCACATTACACTGTCACAACGCCGGCCGAGTGTGATAGCTTTTACATGACTTCTATTAATATGTAACTAATCAGAGCTACATGTGCATTTCAGGTATGCCTGTGACATCCGTGTCATTCGCCTGCTGCGTGACCGGACTCTGGGCAACAGTCCAGCACGTCTGGTAAAACAGCTCAGGGAAAACCATGGAGAGGAATGAATGAACAGGTTGGCACACTGTCTTGGGGACGTCTTTAAACAAGCACAAGGAAGTATGAGCACATTTCACCTATTTTAGCTTCACTCCACTGGCTGCCCGTCCATTTTAGGATTCATTTTGAAATTCTTTTATTTACTTTTAAAGCCTTGAATGGCCTTAACCCACCTTACCTCTCTGAGCTGCTGCACCCCTACACCCCCAGCCAATCTCTCAGGTCAGCTGACCAGCTGCTCCTGACTGTGCCTAAAACTAGGCTTAAGCTCAGGGGGGACCGTAAGTTTGCCGTTGCAGCTCCAAAACTTTGGAATGGACTGCCTCTGCACGTTAGACAGGCCTCCTCTCTGTCTCATTTTAAAGCTTTTCTTAAAACCCACCTCTTTTCTTTGGCTTTTAACACCAGGTAGAGTAATGATCTTATGTGTATACCTTTACCATATGCCGGCAGTGCATTTTATTGTATTTATTTTATTTTACCATATATATATATATATATATATATATATATATATATATATATATATATATATATATATATATATATATATATATATATTTGTTCTTGTATTGTGTTATCTATTTATTTATTTTGTGTTATATTTTGTGCAGCACTTTGGAAACATTTTGTTTGTTAAAATCGCGCTATATAAATAAAGTGGATTGATTGGATCTATTTTAGAAAAAATCCTAATCAAAATGTAACTAGTGCGTGTCAAAGTCTTTGTAACAAAGCTAACAAAAGCATTCAGAGTTAAAGTACTATTAATGCAGAATGACCCCTGTCAGTGTTATGTTATTATATTATTGGATCATTATTATTATTGACTAATAATGAAGCTGCTGCTGTGATGTAGCTCATGTTAACTGCCACATAAACCAATAGGTACTTAAATCTAATGCAATGCATCACATTTTTAAAAACTGGAAGTCCATGGCGACATGCTACAAGCCTCTCTTTAAAAAGTTTTTCTTTTTGTGGTTGAAATGTTCACAGTTCAAAGTCCAGGACTGAAGTGAGGTTCTTTGAGAATTATGAATTATTCCACCTGGGAAGTGGAACTGTGATGATGTCACAAAGAAATTCTGTTCTACTTCATTATTCCACACATTCCACACACACGCTCACACACACACACACACACACACACACACACACACACACACACACACACACACACACACACACACACACACACACACTCTTTTCCTAGTAAATAAACATATAATACATAGTTTATAACACATAATGTACAGTACAGTGTAATTAATGCACAGTATTTCCAACCATTACAGTAACTGATGGCATTAAGACATATTTTACATGAACTGTTACATTTTATTGTTTATATACTAGCATGCATTCTTTTACCCACACACACACACACACACACACACTATCTCACTTGCAGACTTGAATATGTAAATACTCATACTGTCATTACTTCAGTAAAACAATCCCAAAACAAGACAACTGACAAAGTCCACAAATATTTAACATGACGCTTTACTTTGCTGAGTGAGAAACCAAAAGTAGGCCACTTTGTTTGCTAGTATCAAATTGCCTCTCAAGAACAGTCCTCAGCCTTCCCTCCATCTGGTTAATAGCTGCATATTGTTCACTGAAAGTAATGCATAACATGTTAAGAAGAGCTGTGAATTAATATTATTTCAACATGAAACATTTATCTTGATCACTATCATTAATTGTAAGCCAAGCAGAAATAAGTTCCTGTATGGTTAGTGACCTATAGGACTTTCAGAGGACACTTTGGGAATCCCTTCACAGCAACAGAAGTGATGCTGATGTGCTTTCTGTCTACAGCGCCATCTGCTGGTCCAGACTCTGAATATCTGGAGGAACTACACCTTGACTGGCTGAGCCACACCATGGCTTATCAACACATGTAAGTTCAGTCTGTAGACGGGAACAGGAAAGGAATAATGATACTTGAAGGTTTAGTCTAGATGTTATGTAGATCACTGATAATCACATTTAGACTGTCATCATGTGTTGTCATACCAGAGAATTAAATGATAATAATAATACTTAAAAACCTAGAATGTGCTCATCTTAAGGCAGGCACTGATACAGTGAGACTATGAGAAATCTTAGCCACATATTTATCTTTTGCCTTCCATTTGCTACTCAATGAGGACAGGTTGGATGACAAGGGCTCTGTGGATATTCATGACAACCCCCCCCTCTCCCTGATAATGTGATGAAAGAGGACAACACGGTGAGACATCCAATATCCACGACATACACGTCATGGGGCGGTGTACTATTTATCAATGCCAAGTAACTCTGTTACATGGCATTAGGAATTATTCATGTCTGCTTGAGATCATTGGAGCTCATGTTTTCATAGGAATCACTGGTTAAATACAATTAAGAAGGACAAAAACATACCCCGTACCTCTAGTAGTATCTAGTCATGTAGATAGTTTTTGTTTCCACGTTTTAAATGCAGTGTGTGCAAAAGCTCTAAAGTGAAAGAGACATTATGGTACAGATGCAATGAGAGTTGTAAAGTAAGCCAGTAATGTGCTCACTGAAGTCCAAGTGTCATTTTCATTAGTCACAGATCAGGTATTTGATATGACAACATCACAGATGAAAAGATTAGCTGCGGTTCACAAAATCAAAAAGAACATTGATAAGGCCTAAAGTTGATTAAACTTAAATACTTCTTGTTAGAACGTCACACTCACCTGCACTCATGTGTTCTCATGTTGTTTATTGATTGATTGATGACATTTGATTGGCAGCACAGTCAAACCACACCGTCCCTGTGTTTGAGACGCTGCGTGTTGGTGTGGTCATGGCCAACAAGGAGCGTAAAAAAGGGTCAGAGGACATGAGGAATGTGAGTGTGAATGCACTTATACCACTTCATATATCACACAGCCATCTGTAAATATGGAGCATTGCCAGTTTCTGCAATGGACCGTTGTAAATATGTAAATCTATTTCATTAGACTTTAATCTACTAGTAACCCTAGCTCTGACTTCAGGTCCCCAGGTTGGTTAGTAGAATCTTCTTTTAAATAGTTTTACTTTTTTTACTGCTACATAAGTTATTTTTACCAATTGTTTGACCGATTGAAAATGTTGCTGTCCTAAAATAAAATTCCTCTCTTCCATCAATCTGATGTTCTTTGGTCCGACTTGTGCTCCCAGCAGAAATAACGTCAAATATTCTTTATAATAGTGGTGACAATATATGAAGTTGAATATTTTGTTTGTTTCATTTATATTGTTGTTGTGTACCAGCAAACATAGGAGACTAAAGAGGAGACGAGGCTTCTGCTGATGACAAGGTCAGAAGGTGTGATGATGCTAGTGATGACATCAGTGAAAACCAACTTTGATGAATCATGATACTTTTTTTTTTTTTACTGGTGATGTTGAGTCAGCACTGTGCTTTAAATGTTTGTGCTCATCAGAGTAAAAAGCTTTGATATGTGTTCATCAACTTCCAAGTTGGCTACTTTACAGCATTGTGTTTAATATTTATGTAGTTGTAAAGTCAATCGACAATCAAAGGACAGAAAATGAAAACCATGAGCGCTGCAGCTTTGCAGAGCTGTCCTTGAGCTTCTAGTTCAAAGTGATAACTTTTTTGTGACGATTTGAGTTCCAGGTTAAACATAACTAACCATTTGCACCCTCTAAACGCCAGCCCACGCTTTTATTTCCCTCATTGTGGTCCGGAAGGGTAATAAATAGGCTTTACAAAACAGTAGATGATTGGCATTTTTAACTTTGGTCTGTGCTTTCAAGTCACAATATGCAACTAACTAACTATGACATAGCCTACTGTTTGCTAATCAACTAGGTAGATTGCTACCCATTTAAAACTAACTTGATTGATTTGATAATGCAGCTGTCATAGTAGGTGTGCGTTTGTGCTGTAGTGTCACAGTGTATTGTCCAAAGGATGCTCATTGTATATGGTTGTGCATATTCATGTTGTCTTTAGATGAGCAATAAGCCTAAAAGCCACAAGTCCATGGGGGAAGGAGAGTGGATGGCAAGGTTGAGGGTGTATGCCGGCTCAGGGGTTTGGCCTTCTGGAGGCAACAGACCAGCCCCTAAGCAGCGGAAGTGGCATGACCTCTACTGCAATTTATAAAAACTTCAAAAAATATACCATACAATAGTGCAGATACTATGAATGAAACAAATTACTGTATACTGTACTGTAAACAGGGTTGTGATTGTTTCAGATTGAGAAATGTCCCATGCAAGCCCGTGGACAGACCACTCTGTTTGGAGGGTCAGTGGTCTGCAATTGTGGATTTGACGGCACTAAGGTGATCTGAATTGATTAATATCAAACTTGACCAGAAAAATTTAACCCTGTGATGGCTCCAGCGGTGTCAAAGCAAAAATATGGCATTTCACCATTTCATCAAATTATAAATTATATTACTTATTTCTATAAATGTATGTATGTAGTTATTTCAGGTATGTGTGTGAGTGATGTGGATGTGTTTTTGTATTTGAGAAGTTTTGTATTTTGCACTTTTTGGGCTTTTTTAGAAAAAAGAAAAATGTGACCTAGTGTCACACTGACACTAGAAACAAAAAATTGAGTGTTAGCTTCCCAATGACCTCAGGATCATCCCAGAGGGCCAAAGTATGTGGGAACTGTAGCAATTTTTTGGGGTAAAAATTTAGGCGAGACAAGCATGTATTTTCAAGTGTTTCTAAAGAGGTTAATGCTTACAGTAGGCCTAGGCTAGATAATCAAAATCCGTGTGGAGAAAACGAATGGAATTATGGTTTAGCTATGTGTCAGCCACAGGGTGCTGCAGTTGCCTAGCAATGGTGCTAAGCTGCAGCCATTGGTTGGCTGTGCTGGGTTTTGACCTATGACATCAGATTCTAAAATGGCTTTGATCCTTTTTGATGTGATGCGTGACAACTTTCTTTAGCATATAGACCCCTATAAGTTAAAGTCACTCCTATTTCTGTCTGTAGAGTTGAAGCAAGGTTATTTTGAGACCAGATCATAATTTAATACAACTGTTGAACGGAGGTTCAGTTATCTGTATTTGCTTGAAGTATAACTCACAGCTAATAAATGTGTTTGTTTGAAATTTAACTCACAGCTAAAATATATATATACTGCTTAAAGTGTGCTATGTAACCCATGATATATATTGTCTTGATGAAAGTATGAACTATTGATCTATTGAGCAGTGATCGACATTGACAGTCAGCCCTCCTGTTATCTCCTAGTGGGAGTGCATTTCCCCATCCGCTCTGCCGGTCAGAGCCACCGAGCGCTTAGCCTCTCCCGGACCGGCAACCAACGAAGGCTAGCGGGCGTCCTTGAGAAGGAGGGGACCTCCGGTGACCCCGGGAGGAACGGTTCGTGACCGTGAGTACTAAAGAAAAATCATTGGTTGTAAAGATCCCCTCGGGCAGTGCTTAAAATATACAGGGGGACAAGAGCCCGTTAGTGGGGGACGTCTGGGGTAAAAACCTGAAAAGGCCTCTTGCCTCGTCTCCGGTTTTCCTGATCCATGCAGGGGCCCTTTAAATTTAGCAAGGGTGTGTGTGTCTCTAGTAAAAAGAAACAAAACTGATTAGAAATTAGAAATAATAATTACTAATTGTCATGTCCTTTAATTCCCACATAAAGCAAATTTCAAGGATCGCCTTTTTTCACCTACTTAATATTGCAACAATCAGTAATATCCTGTCTAAAAATGATGCAGAAAAAGCAGGGGACCCGGGACAACGTCAATGGTCCCCGGGACCCTAAGGACAACGTCAAGGGTCCCCAAGACCCAAAGGACAACGTTAAGGGTCCCCGTGACCCAAAGGACAACGTTAAGGGTCCCCGTGACCCAAAGGACAACGGCGCAGGTCCCCGTGACCCAAAGGACTACGTCAAGGGTCCCCCTGACCCAAAAGGACAATGCTATGGGTAAAATTTGCACGGGTCCCAGGGACCCAAAGGACAACACATATTCATTTTGTAGATGATTTACATCTCTTTTACATTAATGTGTGTCTTGAATAAGCACCATGCCTATGTTTTTCCTCCTTAAGTAGTCCAGGAAATGAGCTCGTTTGATTGGCCCATTCAGCCCCCTGATGGTAAGTGACAGGATTGAAAGTTCAGCCATTCTGACAATTTACACGTATACATGTCTCTAGTACCCGTCCGGAGTTAGGTGGTAAATTTGTAGCAAAGGGTGAACTGTTAGAACTAAGCAAAGTGTGGTAAAAACATTTGTAAAAAAATCCCCTAACCCTGAGACTGCAGATCCCCTACCGTCTCTGGAAGATACGTGTCTGCATCAACGCAGCTCAGGGAAAATTCCAACTCAAAACTTTTCCTACTTTGGGGACTTTTCATTTCATATTCTTTGTCTGACATTTTATATTCCCTGTTTGTATTTTCTATGACTGAATGTGGTTTTAAATCTGTTGAAGTCTCTTCAGACTAAAAGCAAAAACACTGCTGATGTTATACAAAAGAAACATAAAAGGAAAGCAACCTGTTTCCAGCGGACACTAAAGAATGATGGAGCAGCAGGAAACAGACCAGGTCAAATAGCAAACAGCTGATTTATTCATCTGACTCCTAGAATAACGTCAATGATGGAGTAGTTTTAAATGTCTGGAAATGTGGAACAACTACATGCAAACTACATGAAATAAAACAAGGCCACATGCTGATTATTTGGGACTTGATTTGATGGATTTATTCTTCCTGTTGTGTCTCTGTTTAAAGTCCTAAATAAAAGGTAAAGTTAGCGTCCACTAAAAGTTCTGTTGTTGCTGCTGACAGACTCCGATTATTATTCTAAGTGTCTGACAACATTATGGGATGGATCCCTATAGCGATATATCTTTTAGTTAAAGAGTAACATCCTTTTAGTTCAGATCCTTTCTTTTCCAACCAGACCAGAGTGGTGATTGTCGGAACAGTGGAAAGATGAACCAAGACGGCTCTTCTTATGTATTTTGTCTTTTTCTATTGACTATAGTTGTGTTTTTTATTAACAGAAATCAACTAGTTAACATTTCAATGCGTCATAAAAATCCGACATTAAGGTTTTTTACCGCCAGTTCAAAATGGAGGAGTCCTCCTAACGCCGTCTACTCTGCTTGATGCCCCACTGTCCGGTAAAAGGTAGAGCAGATAAAAGCCTAAATAACACTCAAAAGCTTCAAGATAAAACTTACTTAAGAAGCGTCTTTGTTCACGTTGAAGAGAAGGCCTGTTTCAAGCCAGATTATGAATTGATTCATGAAATCCCTGTTACTGATAGTAGTCAGTCCCATATGTGTTTCACAATCACATTCGTCACCATAAAGAGCTCCAGTTAGCATGAAGCAGGCTACAGCAGACTGGTCAACAGTACTACAGGATATTAACAAGATTCTAGTATAAAATCACAAAAGTAGGAAACTGTACCTGGTAAATAGCAGAACAGAAACACAATCACATTCGTCACCATAAAGAGCTCCAGTTTGCTAAAATGAAAACAGAAATTATTCAGTTTACTATTGCCATGGTTGTATCATAAAGTTAGGTTATCAATCTAGGCTAACCAGACTAGCAAGCTAGCACAACGTGGTGAGCTTTTTCATTTAGGCTAAAACAAAAGAAATCAAACAAAACGGGTCTCTTATATAAAGTGTGAGACCTCCCATGTAGATATACTATATGCATACTAACATATTATCACAATGAACACATTGACCTAACTATAACAGTAGTTATAAAGTCCGTGGAATAGCACCAATAGATGGCGCTCATGCTACCAATGGAAACCACCAGCCAAATGAGAAGTTAGCCCCCAATGGCAAGTGGAATTATTAACTCTACTACACTAATAACTAGACATGGTATACATGTTCCAAATGGCATCTTTGATGGCGGCCAGGGTGAGCCACTGATTTGCAAAGTCACATGCTAGTATCTGTTTCTTTGGCCTTGCCCCATATAGCACTAGCTGTGCTGTGAGGACCTTCCTTGCTGGTAAGTTCGGCAATTACAAGGAGCCGGCCTTTGTCCACAGGTCTACGGCAGCGCTGCACTCCCAGAGCCTCAGCGACTGGGCTCGCCACATCCAGGTCGGGGCAGGATGAGTGTGCTGACATGCCACAGGAGTGCATAACGGACCTGACCGGGACTGCCCTGGACTCACTGGATCCCGCTCCTGCACAACTGAAATGAGAGAGCGACGATTGGTTAAAACATCCACTTGTTGAAGGTGAAAACTTTTAAAAAGGGCTGTTTAAAAGCATAGGTTGGTGGCAGGATTAAAGACCCAGGTACTTTAAGATCAGAGGGTAAGGTCTTCAATCTTCTGAGGTATGATTTCATCCAGAACCGTGCCATAGCTGCAGTCTTAGGATTTCTGGATGGGGCCGTGGCTGCTGTTATGTGTATAGCTGTAAATCTGCTCCTAAAAACAATAACAGGTCGGGCACTCCTTTCCTCCTTTTTCCTTTGGCTTCTTTGTCACTCTTCTTGCAATCCTTCCCACTGGACCCCACAGGAAATAAAAAAGGGCTTGTTCCAGGTCTAATATCTCTTTTCTGGGTGGGATACTCGTTAATTGATCTGCGAGTTCATGTGAATGTTTTTGCAAAATCTGAAGAAATTCCCTCCAGGGGGTCCTGTGTTATCACATTCACAACAATGGGAAGTGCATGTAAACGTGCTAGCTCCCTTCAATAGCTCAGTTGGTAGATTGGAGGGCTGTAGAGGCCTAAAGCTGAAATCCTTAGGTTGCTGGTTCAAATCCAGCTGAAAGGTGCACTCTTTTCCAGAGTTTACCTTCCGGGATCAATAAAGTATTTCTGATTCTGATGTAGAGATGGACGGATGACCCAAAAGCATAATACTTCTTGCCGAGAGTTGGGGGAGACAGAGTTAAGCCCTGACAGAATAGAGAACTACAGATGAAATAGTGAAACTGTGAACAGAAGAATTGAAAAAAAACTAGAACTATAAAGGACAAACCTTTCGTCAAGAAATATTTGTTGTGCTCACATTGGCCCTCATTTATGAAATGTGCGTTCGACCTAAAACAGCCAGACGGGCGTACGCCAATTCCTACGCAAAGTTCGGCATTTATTAATTTAAACGTGAGCGTAGGCTGTGAAAAAATCTAACATCTGGTTTTCCTCCAAAGATGTCATTGTAATCACATTCAGATCATCTCAAATGGAGACCCTGATGATTATTGTGTTCATAAGTGCTTCTCTTTGGAGTTGTCCTGGTAGTAAGTTCTTCACCAGACATATCTCTTCTCTTTGGGGTTGTCCTGGTTGTGAGTTTATCATCAGAAATATATCTGAACAAATGCATTTCACAATTCTTCCCACCACTAGTAAAATGCATTCATCTGGCACCAGAACTACCCAAACACTAACACTGACTTGAGTTGTGTATGCAGTGAGTGCTACTTGTTGGGGTAGTTTTGATGACCTCTGAAGTCCAGGATTTTCCTCCATAAAGAAATGTTTAAAATGGATATTCTCCATTACTGGTTGAACAACGCTGAAAAGTCATTCCTGTTACCTTAACTTTAGCATAGACTTGACTGTTGAATTCAGTAAGTGCTACTTGTTGGGGCAGTTGAACATGACAATGCTACAGACTGTAACTGAATATTGATGTAATTGTACTCACATTCAGATCACCTCAAATGGCAACACTTCAGTTCAATTCAGTACTAACTGGTGCTTTCTATTAATGAATGAGCTCTATCTGGAGTAAAAAGGAGTTGCACCAAAGAAAGTCTTTGGAGTGTAATTGACCACTCATAGACTGTTAATGGCATACATTGGGATGATGGTTGTCTATTCATGAAGCCATTCATTACTTACAATAGAAAAGACCATTAAAACTTGATCAAAAAGAAGGTGTAGTTAAGTGGAAATCAGCTGCATTCAGTATTTAAGATGGCAAATCTGTGTAAGGAACCACTTCCACTGCTTCTATATCACAACACAGAGGATGCCAGAAGAAACGTCGGTTTTATGGAGAAGCTCATGACCAAAGAAGGTTGCTTACTGTAAGACTTTGACATTGGTCTAACTCAACCCTTGGCATTGGATTGATTTTAGTTAGTGCTACTCTATGGGGTAGTTTTGCTGACAACTGAATCCCAGGATTGTATCTAAAGACTTAACAGTAACAGCTATTTTACGTTGTGTTACTAGTTGGAGAATGCCAAAATGTGTTATAATTCATTCTATATTGTTTCTCTGGATAAATGATCGTTTTGGTAAGTCATTCTTATTACTCTAACTTTAGCTTGACTGTTGAATTCAGTAAGTGCTACTTACTCTGACAGAGGAAATGAAATGATGCAACAAGTATTACAAAGGCAATAAAGTATAAGATTAACTTAATAGGTGTCTAACAGCTCTGCATGTCTCCCATGTCCTGCTTTACTCAGCAATTGAGAAGCCTATAAGGGACAGTATCTCCGCCTGTCACGCGGAAGACCGGGATTCGACTCCCCGACAGGGAGATTTTTTCTACCAGCTGCTAACCTACAAGGCCTCAAGGAAGTCCTGGCGAATGCTTTGGACTACTCGTGTTACTTGC
Organism: Percina caprodes; assembly: GCA_013375575.1. Classification (NCBI taxonomy): domain Eukaryota; kingdom Metazoa; phylum Chordata; class Actinopteri; order Perciformes; family Percidae; genus Percina; species Percina caprodes. The sequence goes on along the minus strand of JABXJD010001133.1, from coordinate 53,152 downwards.
TTTATTTTGTAAAGAAGTCAGCAGAAACGTTACTTGCCGGTAACCCGGTTTGATAAAACATTAGATCTCTTATATGGTTCAAATAAGGGAGCATATCAATCAATCAAGCTGCCTCCATAAGGATCCACAGACACAGGCAGTGCACTGCGGTTTGCACTTTGCCCGTGTCTGGTATTACTAATCCAATTGAATAGGTTATGAATATTTGTGCAAACAGGTAGCACCACTTTTTGGGTTGTTGTGGTCGAGTTTTGAAGGCGATGGACTAGAAATCCATTGGGGTATCCCGAAGGTCCAAATCCTGCCAACAATGAAAGGCAACCTTAGCGTTGGTAGCAAACCAATGACACATCACATTATACCAAATCACAGATGTTGCCTTCATGAACAATATTGTATTATCTCATAGGTACTGGAAGTCACCTGTCTACACCAATGCATCTCTGAGAATTACACAACTTCAAATTTAATCCAAAACCTGAAGACTTTGGTCTCAGCAGTCAATTTGGGATTGATAGCTGTTGATAGTTGAACACTCTGGCTCCCATACTATGGTACTATGAGCTCTTTAAGACAAGATGGTGCTTGAACATGAAGAGCTTTGTAGGTGAGAAGAAGGATTTTAAATTCTATTCTGGATTTTACAGGAAGCCAATGCAGAGAAGCTAAAACAGGAGAGATGTGATCTTATTCCTGGTTCCTGTCAGAACACGTGCTGCAGTATTCTGGATCAGCTGAAGAGTCTTTATGGACTTTTTTGAGCAGCCTGGTAATAAAGAATTGCAGTAATCCATCTTAGAAGGAACAAATGCTTGGACTAGTTTTTCTGCATCACTTTTAGACAGGATATTCCTGAATGTGATGACTATGGAAACTTCGGTAGGCCTGGCCACGATTTCACAACAGGGAGATTTTTCCGTGAAGGTTATTGAGAGTTTAACTCAGCAGAGTTTGATTGTGCAAAGTCAACACAAACAAAGAAATGTGTTTCCGCCCTGTTTCGAACAGGGGACCTTTCGCGTGTGAGGCAAACGTGATAACCACTACACTACGGAAACTGATGAATGGACTTTCTTACATGTTCATGGGGAATTTCACCATTAATATTTAACTGCAAATGTTTAAAATGCTGTTAGACATGTTCATTTTTGACACATAGAGATTTTAAACTGGATTCAGGAAACGTGACACGCGGGACACGATCACGCTCTACTGGGTCTTCTGTTTGACCCGTCCAACACCCCAACCAACCTCCCTTCGCGGATTTTTGGCCTTTCATACTACTCGCTACCGTAGTCGCTCCTAATGCTACGTCATCTTCTCATTGACATCACTTTGGCATTGTTTTCCATGCTGGCCACACAGAATTTTCACACATTCTGTGCCACCACCACGTAATGTGGTGTTAACAGTTTGTGATCATTTCACGGAACTCTGTGAGACCAGGCTGCCCTAGATCAACAAGCCACAAGAGGCATGTCCTGCTCATTTGTTCCTCATATTTTTCTCAGTTCTTCTCTTAACTGCAGTTGAAGCAGGCTATGCAAAGTCGCCAAAATGCTCTACTACGCTTTTGCTTCCTACTAATCTTGTTAGGGGATCCCAGGTCCTTCCAAGGCCAGAGTCAAGGATCAATCCCAAATTGACTGCTGCAAACAAAGTCTTCAGTTTTTGGATTAAATTAGAAAATGTAAAAGCCTGTATACATAGCACACAAATGCCTAGTTTCCATCATCAGGGAGTACCTGATACTAAGCTGGACGTGAAACCCTTTAATTTAAATGTAACTATGTTTTGTTCTTTGGGCTCGTCCGGAAATTGAACCCAGGACCTCTCCCATCCAAAGCTAGAATCATAGCCCTAGACCAACTAGGTACGTAAAAAAAAAGAATTTGAGCAATTGTTCATCAAGGAAATGCAGCTCCGATCTGTCATTGACTTGCTAGGCGATGGTCGAGTTAAAAACAAAAGATAAGCCCAGAAACACCTTGCAACATTACATTAAAAAAAAAAGAAAATGCTAAATTTAAAAATAAAGTCTAAATTGTTCAAAAATAAAATAAAATCCATAGGTCTAATAAAGTATCTGTAAGTTAACATGGAGGAGGAAATTCAGACAGTAACATTCATATTAATTAATTACAACCATTTATTAAAATTAACAGTAGAGTGCAAACAGCAGCATTTGCAGGCTAGATAGATAGCATAGTCGGAAATCTGCTATTTTTAGGTTTCCTAATTGATGAGTAACAACTAGGGATGAGCAAGTACAGCATTATCTGTATCTGTTTCTGTACTCGGACTGGGCGGGGCCTAACCCGGAAGTGGACATCATTTAACCCGGAAGAGGGTCGGTTGTCTTGAAATGGGCGGGGCAAATGCTAAATGTGGGGCTAGTGGCGCAATGGATAACGCGTCTGACTAAGGATCAGAAGATTCTAGGTTCGACTCCTGGCTAGCTCGAACTGCTATTTAGCTACTAAATCCATTGTTTGTCATTTCCAACTTTACCCCTTTACAAACTGGCTATCAAAGTAAATTTACATGTATAAAGATGTAATTCAATAGTGGACATTGGTTGCACACAGATGTTTTGCTTTGGTAGCAGCTTAAACAATTAAGTTAAATTAACACAAATTATTCATGTTTAATAAACCTGTGTATTTTGTGTTGATACAAGGTGATTAAAACATGTTTTGATAAAGTAATTTGTGCTCTTGGAACATTTTAATCCTTCACAGTTTTATCACTTTATTTCAATACTATTCAATAACTTTTACTCAATACTATTTTATCACTTAAATACTACACGTTTTTCATATTACATATTAGTATATTCTAGTGTCAATTACACAATTTTTCTGGCATTAAAACATTGTTTATATTGTTCTCTGAAGATGGTTGCCTGTAACCACAAGTAACCTTTCAAAATAAAATGTCTAATTTCACTGCAGTGACAGTAGGTAAATAATTGAACCAACATTACTGTTTTACTGTAAAACAAAACAGTGAACAAGTAATGTCAGTTTTTCAGTGTTTTACCAACTTGGTCACAGAATGGAAATTAGACCTTTTCTTTTGAAAAAGGTTACAGGCAACCACCTTCAAAGAGAACAATACAAACATTATGCTCAAGGTCTATTGTCAAGATAAATAAAATTATTGTAACTAAACAATTTGATATAACTATAGAACTGATATGAAATGCAAAAATGTTAGTTACCATTGCCATTCCAGCAATCATTCATTTTAATGTCTAATACCTTACTATTAACTTTCTTAAATCATTAACACTACCAATTTTTAAACTACCAAAAATTCCAAAACTCAAAGAATCTGGCCTAACCTAAACACATCTCTGGTCCCACAGCTAACATACATACACACAAAGAAAAATGATCCCTACAGGAGCCATGTCTGAGTTGTATTCTTAGAAATATTCAAATTGTTTACTCTCTTCACTTCTTTACAACTGAATTAAACTAAACATCCGGTTTCACACGGTCGCGATGGCACTATTTAGACTGAACAGTTCTCCATCTCTTCACCTGTAAGACAGAACTAAGATTGAAGAATGCTGTCAATCAGAGAACTTATAGAGGGAACTGGCCCCGTCAACATGGCAGTTAAGGAATGAACACTCAGCCTCACATGCACAACAGTGAGCGCTCCTTACTGGAGCAGTTTTGTCTTTAAGCTTTGGGCTTTCCTTGAGAGATGAGTCACATCCAACTCCATTACCACCTTTTGAATCACTTCGAAAGTGTAGATGGACACTTCATGTTCAAAGAGTAACAAAGTCCAAACAGCAAGGCTGTTGCAAGAGCCACATTATCCAGATCTTGAAGAACCACCACACCCTCGATGATGATGCCAACATCAGAAAAGTCATTGCCTGGCGTCTCTCTGGTGACATAGATTCCCACTGTCGTTTTCTCAATGGCACTCAGTGCAGTGGCCTCAGTCATGTCCTGGTGACAGATAAAACATTTCTTGAAGTTTAAAAAAATAAATAAATAAATAAAAGGTTGCTTTTGAATGCAGCAATTCTAATGCTATAGTTTATTTAAACCCATGTAAGCAGCACAGCAGATTACTACAGCCAAACAATGTCCTGCCATGCTGCCATTCACGGTCAATTAATGGAGAAAAAAAAGATCCCAGATCAAATGAAGAGGAGCCTTCAATCTTTACAAACTAATGTAAAGATTGAATTCTCATCCTCATTTTTTCTGGAAGTTGTTTTCATGTTCCTGAACGATATCTATCATGAACCTGATTTACTGGCAGAGTCCTTTAATGAAAGACTCTCTTCTGGCATCATTGTCATCCTTAAGAAATAACAAAAAAAAGAGAAGAGATTATTGAACTCAAATTTTCAGTAGCACAGAAGAAAATGATCAAAGATTGACTTGACACAGAGAGAGAGAGAGAGAGAGAGAGAGAGAGAGAGAGAGAGAGAGAGAGAGAGAGAGAGATTTCTCACAGTGGGACAGTGAATGCATGATAATAATGACTAGGTTCTTTCAGTGGAATCAGCAAACCACAGGTAAAAGGAGTTGAGCTCTGCAATGGCTGCAAATACATCTTTTACCGACCTAATACCATATCTATTTTATAGTTAAACAATTTAGAGTTGAAGGTTCTTACTGTCATCATGGCAGCTATGTCTTTCAGTTTTTTGCCCTGCTCCCCCGCTCGCTTTGCAAACACTCTGAGGAATCTTTCCGAGAGAAGGTCAAGCTGCGACAGAAACCTTGATTGTAGAGGCATGGTTGTGATGCGCTTAAACTCTGCGTTTATCTGAAACAAATTATATAACATAACAACATAAATATAACATCAAATCTACACCTGCCTGCCATATTATGGCGTGCACTGTGCATGGTTAATCATCTGGACTCTGCTATGGAATACTTGAAACATCCTAATGATGTCGAGCATTAATTTTACACATGAACACATTGTCTATGACACAACTAGTCAGGGCATCATTTTTTAAATTACCTCCATTGCATCAAAAAGAGCTGGCCATCTCTCTTGTACATTGCTGATCATGGGAGCTTCACAAATGACTTCTTGTCTTCTTAATGCAAATGTTCTGTCCATTTTAGCCCTTATTGACTCTCTGTTGTTGCGCTTCTTGACATCTGAAAGGAGTTCGACCCTCATCTTCTCCAGGGACTGGGCACATTCTCCTAGTGGAAAAGAGGGGCAGTATTCCACCTCACCCCTCTTTGGTTTCTTAACATCAAAAGCAGGGGAACGTTTCTCAGCTGGTTTATATATCAAAGAATTGACTCATACTTCAGGACATCCTACTTTCCGGAGATGTGTACGGTAGTTTGACAACTTGTATTTGAGGCTCATCTTCCATCCTTCGTAGCCAGTGGGTGAGCCTTTTTCTTTTAAACATGGATGCTTCGGGATGAGTGCTTCTGCAACTTCGTCAAATTTACTGGTTGGGAGATAGACTGTGTACTTAACTATCTCCTGAATCAACCCCTCTAATATGTCGGACTTCAGCTTTGGATCAGGGATCAGCAGCATCCCGTTTTCTTTGAAAGCTGCGTGGGCCTTCTGAAGCTTAATTTCCGCGGGGAACACAGAACAAATCTGGCCATGAAGCCCGTGATGACGTCGACTCTGGAGATGAAAAAAATCACGGTGCTGTCACCAGAACAGGATGAGGTGTCATCAGGAGCACTGGTTGATGAAAAGGAGAAACTGGGTTGACCTTGGTCTTGAGGTTGGCAGGATGTGTACACAACTTTGAGTGTCGCTTTGTCTTGTATTTCTTCTACTGAAGTTAAGTTCACAAACTCGTTACCAAAAAGCGTGTCCATGAACTGCAGTCGGAAGGGTTCCATTATTTTACACTGAATCTTTACGTTAGTCTCTAGTTCAGCCACAGTTGAAGGCAGACCAGCAGAAAACATGAGCCTCTGACTACTGTCTGGTCCAAGGATAACTCTGAGAATAGCTCGAGTTGTCATGGTCTCACTTGACTGTCTGTTAGGAAAGAAAAAGAAAATGTAATTAGAATCGGTTTTATTAGTTATAGTTTTTATAGTTATATAAGGTATTGTTAATCACCAAATCTCATATTTTACTGTTAAAACACTAATAATTTTAATAATCTGTCAACTTAAATCTGAAAGAAACACAGACATGCCAACATCAATTTGTCAAAAGTGTAAAAGAAATTGGGTATATATCAATCCAAGTTGGCAGCTAAACCACACCGAGGTGTGGATCTCAGTGTTTGAGATCTCAGGATTTTAGGTATTTTTTGTGATGTTTTATGTCTTTTAAACTCAAATGAGTATACTCCCGAAAAACAAGACATTCTCCTCTATACTGGGATTATTTTAATTGCGGATGAGGCTGAATTTGAACTTAAAACCTGGACATTCACCACCTGGTAGCCCTGCTTGCTAGCAACCACCTGGATGCCTGGCTAGTAGCCTGTTACAGGTAGCTCTGCTTGTTAACCTGCTGCTTGTCACCACCTGCATGTCCTGCTGCTAGCCTGCTACTGGTATCCCTGCTGCTAGCCTGCTGTCAGTAGCTCTTCTTCTAGCCACCAACTGGTTGCCCTGTGGCTAGCCTGCTGCTGGTAGCCCTGCTTGCTAGCCGCCTCCTGGATGCCCTGCTGCTACCCTGCTACTGGTAGCCCTGTTGCTAGTCTGCTGTCAGTAGCCCTGCTTCTTAGCCTGCTGCTGATAGCCCGACTTGCTAGTGCTATATATCACTCAACACTAGCCACCACCTGGATGCCCTGCTGCTAGCTTGTTGCTGGTAGCCCTGCTTGCAAGCCACCTCCTGGATGCCCTGCTGCTACCCTGCTACTGGTGGCCCTCTCCCTGCTTCCTAGCCTGCTGCGGATAGCCCTGCTTGCTAGTCACCACCTGATGCCCAGCTGCTAGCCTGCTGCTGCTAGCCCTGCTTGCTAGCCACCTCCTGGATGCCTTGCTGCTACCTTGCTACTGGTAGCTTTGCTTGTTAACTTCCTGCTGGTAGGCCCTGCTTGCTAGCCACCACCTGGATGCCCTGCTGCAAGCTCCACTTGGTAGCCACCACTTGGATGCCCTGCTCCTAGCTGTCCTTGCTAGCCACCACCCGGATGTTCTGCTGCTAGTCTCACTAGCTAGCCACCACCAGGATGCCCTGTTGCTAGCCTGCTACTGATAGCCCTACTCCTAGCCTGCTGCTATTAGTTCTGCTTGCTAGCTATTCACCTGGAAGCCTCCTTGCTAGCCTCTATCCTGTAGCCCTGACTTTTTGACTCTAAGCTACTGTTCACTCCTGTTTAGGCTGTCTTCAACTAAATCTGGTAACTTGACATCATGCATTTGTTTATATTCTTCATACTTATACAGTTCAGCCCTGTACTAGATGAACTTAGTATGTCCAAAATGAGAAGCAGTATATTAATACAGTTAAACTATGGTCATTTCTCAACTACATCTACAATGTCAGTCATTATGAGATATACCGCCAGAAAATTAACCTGTGTAACCAAAAAAACTGTTCCCAAGTAATTAAGACCCTGTATCTCCAGAATTTACTGCTGCTAAATGACTATTTTATTGTGTCAGATTACTCTTTTTCTCAGTTCAAAGAGGACAGTGGTAATGACAAACATTACCCAGCCAAACAAAAACTGCGGTGTATGATTATGCTTTTATTGATGTTATCTGGTAATGTTCAGCCCAATCCTGGTCCTGTTCCTGGTCCTCCTAATACTTTGCAATCCTTAGCCACTCCTTAAGATTTCAAAAGCAGACATGGCCTTGGTTTTATACATTTAAACGTTAGAAGCCTTGTCCCTAAAATGGATATGATCAATATCTGGGTTAATATAACCAATGCTGATATCATTATTATCTCTGAAACCTGGCTTAAAAAGTCTGTATCTGATGATATTATTTCTATTGAAGGTTATAAAGTTTATAGAACTGATCGGGTTGGCAAAGGGGGTGGGGTTGCCATATATGTGAAATCTAAGTTCATAAGCTTTGTAACCCTGTCACTAACTAAAGCTAAACAGTTTGAAATTCTGATCGTGAAAGTGAATATCTCAAAACATTCGGATATTATAGTAGTTGGGTGCTATAGACCTCCATCTGCCTCAAAGGATGCTTTCCGATCTATATCCCAAATATTACATGAAATTATGAATTTATCCTTATGGGGGATATGAATTGGGACTGGCTTTCTGGGAACTCTGATTGTTTTAAAGACTTGTGTAATGACCTAAGCTTAGTGCAACTTATTAATGAACCAACAAGAATAAATCCCAAAGCAGAAATAAAATCTACTCTCCTTGATTTAATCATAACAAACTCTGTTTATAAATATACCTCAACGGCCGTATTTTGTAATGACGTCAGTGACCATTGTGCAGTCGCTTGTGTAATAAATACTAAAATCCCCAAGGTAAAATCCGCATCATCCTAAAAAGACATTTTAAAAGTTTTGAACAACAGGCTTTTCTGCATGATCTGTATCACAGTGATCTCAGTAGGGTGTCTTTGTTTTCGGATGCTGAAATGGCATGGAAATTTTTTCATTCAAATTTTATTTCCATTGTAAATAAACATGTACCAATCAAAAAGTTTAGGATCAGTGGTAAGGACAATCCTTGGTTCTCAGACAGCCTATCAGAGCTAATCTGTTTGAGAAATAAAATGTGGGCACAAGCTAGATTTTCCAACTCCTCTGATTGGACTGCATTTAGTCCAGTAAGAAACAAGTGTACTTTGATGATTAGAAAGTCCAAATCTGAGTTTTATTTGAAGTCAGTCACAGAAAACTTAAACAACCCTTTAAAGTTTTGGAAATCAGTTAAATCCTTGTCAGGTGCACGTGTGACCTCAAACCTCCCTGAACAGATTCTCATTGGTTCAGATGAAATAAAAGACAAAGCAGCTATAGTCAATCAGTTTAATAAACACTTTATTCAGGCGGGATTCATATTTGATCAAACCGTCAATAAATCTGTCCCATGTCCTGCCATGTCAGCATCTGAAACTGAAACTGAAAATGTAAATCGGGAATACTTTCACTTTAAACCAATTTCAGTGTCAGAAGTTCATAAAGCTCTCAGAGACATTGATCACAAAAAGTCTGCAGGTCCAGATAATCTGGATCCCTTTCTGTTAAAAGTGTCAGCTGATATGATTGCTGAGCCTATAGCGCATATTTTTAATTTGAGTCTTCTTTCTAACTCCATTCCCAAAAGTTGGAAAGCAGCCTATGTTCTCCCTCTACATAAAGGCGGAGACTCATCAGAACTGAATAATTACCGTCCAATATCAAAACTCTCTGTTCTGTCAAAGATCTTGGAATCACTTGTGGATATACAGTTAAAACAGTACTTAGCTGACAAAAACATTTTCAATAATTTTCAGTCAGGGTTCAGAAGTGGCCATAGCACTATCACTGCTGCTACATTAGTGACAAATGATATTATTGGTGCCTTAGATAAGAAGCAACACTCTGCTGCATTATTTGTTGATCTTTCTAAGGCATTTGATTCAGTTGATCATGGATTGTTACTGACCAAACTACGTTCAGTTGGTTTAAGTGAAAAGGCTGTTGCATGGTTCGAAAATTATCTTGTAGATCGTACTCAATGTGTTTATGCTGAAGGTTATAAATCTGATTTTCTTAAGATAACCAAAGGTGTCCCTCAAGGATCAATCTTAAGACCGATTCTGTTTTCAATTTTTATAAATGATTTAGATAGAGATATTCAAGCCAAATTACACTTATACGCTGATGATACAGTGGTTTACACCCAGGCTTCCACCATTTCAGCAGCAGTGCAGGAACTTCAGACTGCATTTCAGACATTGCAAAATACATTATTGAGTCTAAAACTGGTTTTAAATACACAGAAAACAAAGTGTATGGTCTTCTCAAAAGCTCGAAAACAGCTACTTGACAATTGTGGCCTCTTGTCCTTAGATGGGAAATCAATTGACAGAGTGTCTTCAAAATTCGTAGACAACAACACTGGTATATCTTTATTTATAAAGCTATACTTGGCAAACTTCCACTGTACCTCTGTAATCTCCTCTCTGTCTGCTCTGGTACCTATCAGCTACGCTCTTCAAAGTGGTTGCTGTTTAACGTGCCACGAGTTGCAACCGAATTAGGAAGAACTGCTTTCTATTATTCAGCACCTTGGGGGTGGAATAATCTACAGAAAGTACTAAAGTTAGAAACCCTTATGTCCATTAATGAATTTAAAACTATTGTAAGGAAGGTTGTGATGGAGACATGTTCTTGTTTTTCTTGAGAGTCTATTGTGTTTTTTTAACATTTTGTACTTTTTTACCTTGAAAATGTAACTTGGTGTTTATATATGTGTTGTGATTTGGCTGCTACCTTGGCCAGGTCTCTCTTGTAAAAGAGATTCTGAATCTCAATGGGACTTCCTGGTTAAATAAAGGACTAATAATAATAATAATCACCTAGACTAACTACCCTTTATCCATTAGCTACTAACTACTTCTTAACTTATCATCTAGACCTTAAACTAGCCATTTTTTGTAGCCATTAGCTACTAAATACCTTCTAGCCCTCAAACTCCTTATCTAACCCAATTTAACCTTTCATTTTGATCCTAAACAGACTTCTTTTAAAAAACATTACTTGACGTTATCTCCAATTTCTTCCCAAATCGTTACCTACTATCTTAAGGAAAACCTAGCATTGGCCCCCTTAAAACGCATTATCCAAAACCTACTTAGCTAGCTAACCTACTCCTGAGACCAAACAGTATTACTCTTTTAACTTTTAAATCTGATTGTACTCTAAACTCTACCTTAAATTCCTAGCTTACCACTTTAAATCAGTCTCTAAATTGATACAATTTACTTTTATCTAGACTTTACCTCTTCCTAAAAAACCACCAGAAAACCTAACTTTATGACCCTAAAAAACTACAAAAACCTATTTGACTATGGGACACATTCCAGGACTTGATCAATCCTGGGAGGGCCGCCCTCAGTGGAGAGTGTCTAGTTGGTAATGGCCGAAACACTCGATGATACTGAGGTTCACTACTGATGATGTGTCCTAACATTTAACTCTAAAATTAATCCAAAAATTACAACAAGAAAACCTAAAAATAGCCTTTAAAAAGCTTAAACCTAAACCTAGATCTTTTAACCCTAAAACTTAACCGTAACTCTTATACTAAACAGAAAACTGAGTTACTTAACTCTAAACCTTAGAACCTAACCCTAAGCTTAGAATCTTACCTCAACCTTAGAAACCCCACCTTTTAACCTAATCCTAACCTTATCCTTGAGTTTTAATCTCCAAGAAACAACTTCAAAACACACTGACTAGATTTCATTTACAAATGTAAACCATTGGTTCTCCGACTCCCCCTCTCTTGGGGGAAGGAGACCAGAAAATGGTTTTATCTTAAACTTGTACAACTTTCTCTCACCCTATCCCTTTCTCTTACTTTTTAACTCCCTTTAGGGGATTAATATAGACACCTAAGATTGACCTAATCATTTACAAAAATTACAAAAAAACGTACCTTTAAAAACAAAACTTACCTTAATAAAGAATCAAATGCGACCTTCTCGATCCATCGGTCATTATCAGCCAACCCTACGAAATAAAACAAAACCGGAAAATCAATAATAGAAAAATACCTAAAAAAAAAAAACATCTATCCGTCCCTTTTCAAAGAAAACAAACTCAATATAGGTATCAAAAGTACTTACTTACCCAAAATTATAAAAACTCGAAAAAGCACCTACCTGATTGAAAGTACGACCTTAACACAGACAAGAGACACTTGACATCCCGACATGGGAATCAAGATAGGGACAAATAACATCTGTGACACAGCCAACTCAACTACAACAAAGAATTTGTTTGCCTCTCAAACTTATACCAGAGAATATGGTATAGGACATTGTAGGAATTGTAAGTTTATATGGACGTGCGCCGGCCCGTGCATTCACCTTTGGTCCCCTAGCTAACTGCCTAGTCGTCGGACGAAGCGGGGGGGATCATCGAGATAATTTTACAAAACCTAACTCTAGCCAGTGCCTTCGGACGAGATGACTTACCCCAACCCCGGTCGTCTTCAGGTGGACACAAAAAAACCTACTACTGTCCAACCAGCCTTTCCAAACGCCACCTCCTACCAACTCAAAACAGGCAACGCAAAAAATTGGACCCAAACCACCCTCCAAATTCTACAGGAGCATTATCAACAAACCCTGGTGGACTGCGCTGTCAACCTGGCCCCAACCACCAGAGAGGATTGGGACCAGGCACTTTTGGTTGCCATAAGATGGGTTAAAAGGGATCTTAAAAAAATCAAAGACAAAACAATCCAGGAAGCAAAAGAAGAAATCCTTAAAATTCCAATCCCCTCGGAACCTCTAACACAAATAACCGCGGATCAAACCCCACCAAGAACACCTATCCAACCACTCTTACACCTGGAATCAACGCCCCAACCAAAAAAAAGGTGTACTGAAGAAGCAAGATGCTTCCTCAATTTCAACTCACAAGGACCCCTCTGGTCCCCACAACCTCTCTATACCCCTGAAAAACCCATAACACCAGACCCACAGAACGCAACGTTCAGCCCGATAATACCAATACTACCTCCACCATCGAGTGGTAAAGCAAAACAAAGCCCAACAGAGCCAAGCCACCTTTACCAGGCCCACAACCATCAAGGAAATAAGTATCTCAACTGGACTTTGAGCCCAACCAGACCAGTTCTGATTGTTGGAGACTCAAACATCTCTAGGATACCCTATGTCAACCACCCTCGCATTCAGGTGGATTGTTATCCAGGTGGCAATCTGAGCCACGCAGCACACCTGATTAAAAATAAAACTCCGACCTCAGATGACGTCCAAAAGATTATTTTATCTTTTGGTCTAAACAACCGAAAAATAAATAACCCCACCCATCTACAGAAAGACCTCCGGGCTATGCTTAAAGCAGCAAAGGATACCTTCCCACTGGCGACTATCTATATTCCCAACATAAACTTCTCAGAAAACCTACCACAAGACCTACAGAACAATATTAAACGCCTCAATCATCTTATCAAAGACACCACCCACCAAATCCCACGACTACAGAAAGAAAACTTTTCCACTGGTCCAGACAATCTCCACTGGACCAAAGAAACGGCGCAGGAAATGCTGAAACACTGGCTTTCTTTTTTAGCATAAATGGGACCTCAACTGAGGTCCCCCAAAACCGCGACAAGGAAATAATGAATCTTTCACAAACACAATTAACAAAACCACAGAAAGAATTACTCAAAAAAGGCCTCTCTTTTGTCCCATCAACCAACCCAAACAAACGCAATACCCTTGGTGTAGACCTGATGCAGTATCATAGGCGCCTAAAACTTAGCACATATTTTGGCCCAACACCAGCTCCCAAAATAAAACCATTTCACATGCCTTCAAATTGGGAACCGGAACCAACCAAACTACCGTGTTCTATAAATGAGTTAATCCAAAAGGACCAAGAAACCATAACTCGACTTAAACTAACTAAAGACAAACCTAATTTGACAAAAGATGAGGAACAGGCTTTGCAAGACCTAAAAGAAAAAAACGATATTATAATCAAACCGGCAGATAAAGGCAGTGCAATCGTTTTAATGGACCGCACTGATTACATTAAGGAAGCCCTGCGCCAACTTCAGGATGCCGAGTATTACAAACCATTAACCAAACCTATCAAGGACGAAACCGCAACTCAAATTTCGCTGATCTTAGAAACCCTTCAACAAAAACATCTTACGAAGAAGCAGTGCACTTACCTTAGGGGACAAGCCCCCTATAGATCTAGACGCTTCTATATGCTACCAAAAATTCACAAACCACGAGTCAATTGGACCGGAAATATCCCACCAGGGAGACCAATAATGTCAGATTGCGGTAGCGAGAGCTGCGGCATTGCGGAATACATTGATTTCTTCTTAAACCCAATTTCGAACAAACATCCAAGTTACTTGAAGGACACCACTGACTTCATCCAAAAAGTCAAACAAACAGTAATCAACGAACCGTTTAAACTCTTTACTATGGATGTCAAGAGTTTGTATACGAACATTGACATACCCAAGGGCATGGAAACGGTTGCCAAATTTTTGAAAAAATGGTTTGACCCGACGAAGACATTTTACAACTGTTACACTTAAGTCTAACAAAAAACTACTTTGAGTTTAATGGAAAACATTACCTTCAAATCAAGGGTACAGCCATGGGTAAACGTTTTGCACCGTCCTATGCTAACATCTATATGGCAGAATGGGAGGAAACAGTTTTCCACAAATGCGACAAACTCCCAATGAAATATTTCAGGTACCTCGATGACATTTGGGGTATTTGGACACACTCAGACGAAGATTTTGAAAAATTTGTCCAAACCCTGAATAACCACCACAACTCCATTGAACTGGACCCAACCTTACACAAAAGCGAAGTGAAGTAAATTTCTTGGACACCACGGTCTTCAAAGGCCCACAATTCCTTGAAACAGGCATCCTGGACACCAAAGTCTACTTTAAACCCACGGACACACATGCCTTGCTTCACAAAAAAAGTTTCCACCCCTAGCATGTCTTCAAGGGAATACTAAAATCTCAACTTTTGAGATTCCAAAGGATATGCAGCAATCCAACAGACAAGGACAATGCAACGCATACCCTAATGAAGACACTCAGACACAGGGGTTATACAAGATCCTTTCTACGACAAATTCAAAGAAACGCTAAAAACTCAGACCCGGCTCCAACAACCGAGATCCAAAGGGAGAAAAGTATCATCCCCCTGATCTCAACTTACTCGGGATACGCACTCAAGGCCAACAAAAAAATCAAGGATAACTTCAGTTAAATACTAGCCCAAACCACTATACCAGAACAATATAAAATTATATCAGCCTACAGGAAGAATCCAAACTTAAAAGATATCCTTGTTAAGGCCAAACTTCACTCCCCGGGACGTAAGAATGCTCCCCCAAAAAAACCATACAACTAAAAACAGACAAACAGAAAAAAGAGAACACTGAGAGGACTCGAACATAATCCCGAATGGACCACTGCCCAAAGAAAGCAAGCCGAAAAACGATGGATCAGAAAACTCAGGACTGACCATCCCTTTGGACTCAATGAAAAATGAACCTAAGGGACCTAAATCGTGGAAATCTCAACCAATAACTGTATATTTTACAACTATGTTAGCATTTATGAATATTGTTCCGGTATTGTTAAACACTTATTGTTATATTGTTATATTGTTATACTGTCTATTGTAAATAAAATTCCTTTGAGGATCTGGCTAGGAAAATGACGACAATATGGGAAATTATTCAAGGCAGAAAGTCTGGATTAAAAAAAAACCTTTTTTTTCCATGACAATATTGCCAGAATATACCCAAAACCGATTCCTTCCACATTTAGTAATAACCTCTTATTTAATTTTACAATAATAATAACAATAATAATAATTACAATGATTATGATGGCAATACTAATATTAATAAATAAAATTAACGACAAAACTTAGTGTATCTTCAAGCAAACCTTTTCAATCTTCTCCCCTCTCTTCCCTCATGAGAATGAGGGAGTAGGGGGAGGTAGAGTGTACTAGCCCGGCCATAGGCGGGGGAGAGATTGAGGCCCCAAATGCGGCACACTCTCCCTGACTCTACCTCCTTCCTTCTTTTCTCCTTTCTTCTCCCCATTCTTCCCTCATGCAAATGAGGTAATGGGGGGGTGGAGTTTACAAGCCAGACCCGGTGGGGGAGAGTTGGCATCCAGCCTCTCTCCCTGACTCTGCCCCCTTAAAAAATTCTTTTACAGGGACCCCTCCTCCCCTCACTCTTCCCTTAGGGGTACGAGTGGGTGATGGAGATCCAAATACAAAACCTGGACTGACACCTCTCCCTGACTCTGACAAAAGACCTTCACCCAATATAGAACCAAATAGGACTAAACCTAAAATTCAATGACTTTCAGCTTTGACCCCAAAAAAAAAAAAAAAAACAACTTTCTAATAATTCGAACCTCACTTTTAACACCTAACCCTAATCTATCCCCCTAACCCTATTCACAATCCCAAAATAAAAAAAATAACCAACCCTAACCTTAACCTCTAACCTTAAACCCAACCTGAACTTTTACCCTAACCCTTAGCCTTAAAACCTTAACCCTTAACCCTAAACCCTCAACCATAAACCCTAAACCCTAAACCAATCCTAACCTTTAACCAGACCGTAACCCGAAACCCCTTAATCCTAACCCTAATCCCTAAACCTCACCTCAAAATTTAATCCTAAAACCCAACCTCAACCCCCTAACCCTAAACCCTAACCCTAAACCAATCCTAACCTTTAACCAGACCTTAACCCGAAACCCCTTAATCCTAACCCTAATCCCTAAACCTCACCTCAAAATTTAATCCTAAAACCCAACCTCAACCCCCTAACCCCTAACCCTAACCTTAACCCTAAAACTTTTACCTCTAAAAAACCCAACTTTAACCCTAACCCTAACCTTAACCCTAAACCCAACCTTAACCCTAAATCCTAACCCTAAACCGGATCTAACCCTAATTTAAACCTTAACCCTAAACCCTAACACCCTGAACTGCCTCTGAAGAAGCAACACAGTGGCGAAACGTCAGGCTCTCTTCTGCTTGCAGGACGAGTTTTCTCCCTATTTTCTTCCCAACTACTCCCCATTTGGGACAGGTTTTATCTTTTTAACCCTTTTTCATTTCCCCTTTTGTTTCGATTTGCTTTTTTCAAAAAGTAACAATTACATTGAGACAGTTTCAGGACTGCTTGTGGGGGGGCTCTGCCCATAGAGGCCGGCCTGTCAACCACCTTTTGTGTTTCCTGGAGTATACAAAAACGTGTATACTTTCCTAATGCACTTTTATTTCCAAGTTTTAATACTTTTAATTGCTACAATTGTAGCACACAGCTGTTTTTAATCTCCCAGGCCTCCTACCTAAAAGGATTGGCCACGACAACGGACCCACCACAACAGGTAAGAGCCTCCCACTAACCAAGCAGTTTTGCAGTATGTCTTTTCCTTTAGGGAGGACCTCTCCTGCCGGCGGAAAGGTGAGTCGCCCATGGACCCTACACAACACGCACACTACACCAACACCACTCATGTCACTCAACATTCTTCCAACATCTACATATAGGAGTAGGACCAGGGATGTGCCATCCACCCAGGCCCTTACTAGATCACCAGACCCACAGACTAGAGCAACTAGCAAAATATACTTTAAACTTATACAAGCTGTGCACCATAAACAGATTATTGACCACGCCATAACCACCAACCAATTCCCAGTAGGTATGACGAAACAAATGTCACGGCTGACGGATTTTATTAAACCATCTACACCTTCCACTGACACCCGTGAAAAGGTGGAAAGTAATACTGCAACATGGATGAAGAACAATATGTACATACTTCAAGAACATTATCAGAATATCATTTCCACCCACAGTACCACCCCTCCCAATTCACTGTCCCTACAAATAGCCCTAGGTTGGGCAAGAAAGCGGTATGGGGATCGCTTTAGATCGGAAACATCTCTGACTGTCCAACAACTTTTGGACCCATGCCCTTCCACACACAACACCCCCTCTAACCCCCGGACCAACACTTTCCCTTCTTCGGAACACAGGACAAGTGGCATCGACTCTCCTCCCCCTCCCCCTGATATGACCGACGAGGAGGAATTCCCCCTACTCCCCTCACTCCCCCGCCCAATACGTCCATTCTCTAATAAACAAACACTTTCTCTAGGACCCAGACCCTCCCTATTTGAGCTTATCAACCTCCAACCACCCCAGGGCATCCAACGCCCACCACTTCTCCCCACTCCAGCGGAAACCCTAACCATGCCACAGAGACCAGGTCAATCTACACAACCCGTATCCCGCCCACAGCCTTTCCCTCAGGATAACCATGTCCAAGAGTCTCAGCGACCTCGGAAACCCACCATCATTCCTGGGCTCCAATTCCCTAGACAGGGACATAAGGAACCCAAACAGATCCCCGCCGTTACCACCTACCCATCCACCCCTCTACCACAAAGGAAGAAGAACGTCACCTGGGTTCCCAAACAAGCCATCCACAACCATCGGACTTCACTCAATCCCTTGACAACATCACCCATATCATTTTCTTCTTCAGCCACCCAGACTTGTAGCCATCCAAATCACCAACCATCCACTGTTCCACTCCCTAACCCAAAGAAAATAGGTCCCCATCCAACAACCCCACTACCCAATATTACCATGGACACCACCCAACTTCAGGACCCCATACAAAGCTTGATCAACCCAGAATCGATCTCACCAAAGAAACCAACTCCTCGCCTCTGCCTCGACACCACTTTTACACCAGCCTCTATACAAGAGAAAAAGGACATCCAACTGACTGTTGAAGTTCACACAAAAAGGACGGTTCACCAGACCATGTCACACCCCCTCCAACTCCATTTCCGACAACATTTTACAAATCTAATGTTTCCACTATCACTCAGGATCTGATCTCTCCTCTCTCTCAACCATTAACAGGTGGTGCTGGTGCCAGGGGAAGCATGTACTTGGCGGGGCTGACCCGAGATGCACAAGAAACATCCTGTGGTGGAGCGGGAACACTCATGATGAAACATACTCAGATGGCTAAAATTGCCAACAATGAGAAAAAACATTCTGAACCCTCACCACAGCAACCTTCGGAGACTGCCCCGCCTCGCCATGTGACCCTGGACACTGGCAACCCTGTAACCCAGACTGAGGCTTCTACCTCTACTCTCCCTCCCCCTCTCTTCTGTCCACCCACATCTCTTCACACTAAAACATATAAACCTACCTACCACATGGCTCGCCCCAACCGCAAGGTCACCGACTGGTCATTCCGCAGCAAGAAAGATGTCCTAATTCTTGGCAACTCTAACATTAACCGGATCCCACCTTACTCCAATCCCGAGATTCAACTGGACAGTTACCCGGGAGCCAAATTCTATCATTTCATCGAAGTCTGCAAGAAAACTACCCCCAATCCACACCCCAAAATAGTAATCCTATCCGTTGGAACCAACAATAAAGATGAGGACCCCAAGCAAACATCATGCAAGCAACTCAAAATTCTCTATAAACAGGCCACAGACACATTCCCCAACGCAGACATTTATTTTCCCATCATTAACTTTTCATCTCACCTTACCAGTACACAACAGAGCAATCTTACACTCATCAATAACACCATAGCCACATATCTTCCATTTTTATCAGAAATACCACATGACACATTCACCACACAGTCTGATAATATCCACTGGACGACTGCTACAGCCCAATCAATCTTCAAATACTGGTGCAAGCAGCTAAATTTATAGATCAACCCAAACCCAACCCGGGCATTGTCTACACTCACAAGAACAACCCATCTGATCCCCTACCTGGTGTCACTGCTGACCGTGATCTGGACTGGACCTCCTCCTCTAACATTTTAAACTTATCCACACTCTTCAACCCATCACCCATACAGCTCTCAGTCTTGGAAAGGGGACTCTCTTTTATTCCGAAATCATCACACTTCGACTGGCAAGAATTGCACAGGGACCTTCACAACTATCACAGACGGATCAAATTAATTGGCCATTTTCACACCCATAACCAACCACACTCATCTCAACCATTTACTAAACCATCAAATTGGGAACCTCTTCATCATCAAATCAACCCTGCAATTAAAAGCCTTATCCGGAAAAATAGACAGACCCTCCGCTCATATAGATCACCTCCGGAGGCCCCTGACAACTTGTCCAACGAGGAGCGTAAGGCTCTAGCGCAAATCCGACAGAACCCAAACATCATCATCAAACCGGCAGACAAAGGATCCAAGCTCGTCATCATGGACAGAAGCCAATATGTCACCGAAGCCAACAGACAGCTATCCAATACCAATCACTACAAATCCATCCAAGCAGGCATTCAATTACAAACCCAGATACACCTGAGGGATACCATTCAATCACTTTACAATAAAAAATGTATCACAGCCAAACAAAGAGACCACCTTTTTGGACCTGACCACCCACGGCCTCGATACTTCTACCTTTTACCAAAAATCCACAAAGATCCACATACCTGGACCATCCCCTATACAATACCCCCTGGCAGACCTATAGTTTCCGATTGCAACAGCACATCCTACAACATCTCTACGTACATTGAACATTTCCTTGGACCCCTCTCTACTCAACATCCAAGCTTCATAAAAGATACTTATCACTTTCTGGACATCATCAGACCCATGTTGGTTCCCTGCCATTCTCACCTTTTCACCATCGACATAGACAGCCTATACACCAACATAAACACTGCATCAGGAATGCAGGCAGTCAAATCAGTCTTCCAAAAATACCCTAACCCAGGAAGACCAGAAAAGGAGATCTTACAACTTTTGAACCTGTGCCTCAACAATAATGACTTTGTATTCAACGACAAACACTACCTTCAAATCCACGGTACAGCTATGGGACAACGTTTTGCGCCATCATATGCGAATATTTACATGAGTGAATGGGAACGAGAAGCACTAGCCAAATGCCCACACCAACCTCTCCTATACCTCCGCTTTCTGGACGACATTTTTGGCATCTGGACACATGACATGTGACATGTGTTTTTTTTTTTACTCAAACAAAGCCCCGATTGACAGTGGGGTGCCTCAAGGCT
This sequence comes from Percina caprodes, assembly GCA_013375575.1. Classification (NCBI taxonomy): domain Eukaryota; kingdom Metazoa; phylum Chordata; class Actinopteri; order Perciformes; family Percidae; genus Percina; species Percina caprodes. The sequence continues at coordinate 32,356 of JABXJD010001133.1, read as the reverse complement.
CAATTTTAGGCCCAGTCTTGTTTTCACTGTATTTGCTGCCCCTGGGATCAATCTTCCTAAAATACGGCATTTCCTTTCACTGCTTTGCAGATGACGTCCAGATTTACATACTTTTGAATTCCAAAACAAACTCAGTTGAAGCTCTGAGAAAATGCCTACATGACGTAAAAGACTGGATGTCACTGAATTTTTTAAACTTAAATGATAGGAAAACGGAAGTTGTAATTTTTGGAGAGCCCGATGTCTCTGGTTTTGACAGTGCTCTTGGTCCAATATTCTCAAACTGCTGCCCATTTGTAAAGAGTCTTGGTGTTTTTATTGACAGTTCTTTTAAACTCGATAAACAGATCAGTTCAGTGGTAAAAACAAGCTTCTTTCAGCTCAGACTTCTTAGGAAGGTCAAGCCTTACCTGCCCCTTAGCCAATTGGAAACAGTTGTGCATGCTTTGATTACAAATCGCCTGGACTACTGTAACTCACTGTACTACGGCCTTGATCAATCTTCAGTGCGCCGATTACAGTTAGTTCAAAATGCGGCTGCTTGTCTGTTGAAAGGGAAAAGGCGCAGTGACCACATTACCCCTATACTGTCGGCTCTCCACTGGCTGCCTGTTGTTTTTAGAATCCATTTTAAGATCTTATTGTTTGTTTTTAAATCTCTTAACGGGCTAGCACCATCATACTTATCTGATATGCTGATTTTGCACACTCCAGTCAGAGCACTCAGGTCCGCTGACCAGTTGCTTTTAGACTGTCCCAGAACCAGACTGAAAACTAGAGGGGACAGAGCTTTTTCGGTGGCAGGTCCTAAGCTCTGGAACGCTCTCCCTCTCAACATTAGAGCAGCTTCCTCTATTGAGAGTTTTAAATCCCTTTTAAAAACTCATCTTTTTGCACTGACTTTTAACACAAGCTGAGCTGTGACATTTTGTTATTGATTTGAGCTTTTTTTCTGTTGTCTGTTTTTATTGTTTTTGGCATGTTTTGTTTTAGATGGTTTTTCCGGTTATTTATTATGCTTTTATCTTGTGTTGTTGTCTATAATTGTACAGCACTTTGGGGCAGTAGTGACTGTTTGTAAGTGTGCTATAGAAATAAACTTTGACCTTGACCTTGACTCTTTTTCCGGACTTCATCAACACCCTGAACAACCATCACCCTTCTATTAAAGTCAAATACATATTAGATCCAACACAAGTTAATTTTCTGGATACCACAGTTTTTTTTCAGTCAATCAATTCATCGCAGAGTTGTCTTCTCACAAAAGTTTTTTTCAAGCCAACAGACACGCATGCACTTCTCCATAAAAAAAGCTACCATCCAAAACACACATTCAAAGGCATCGTCAAGTCCCAAATCATAAGGTTTCACCGTCTCTCCTCTCGCCCACAGGACTTTCAGATAGCCATCACCTCTCTATTTAAAAGCCTCAGGACCAGAGGTTACAGCAAACGGTTTCTCCGCTCTGTTAAGAACAACACAATATCTGCCCTTAATCACACTAACTCTGCTCATTTTCTTACAACCCCAACTGCACTCGCCCATCTTGAAGAGGAGAAGGTTTCCAGCCCTCATCCCTTCCCAAACTTCAACCACCACCAGGGGAATGCCCGTCCCACTCCCTACCTCTTGCCTAACCCTAATCCTTGTCTCATCCCCCACCCTAATCAGGGTTTATATTCCACCACCCCCCACTATGATTCTTCTGACCACAACCCTAACGGTCTCTCCCCCTACCCTATCCAGGTCTTGTATCCCACCCCTAACCCTAACCCAACCCCTACCCTAACCCTAACCCTACCCTAACCCCTAACCCTAACCTTACCCTAACCCCTAACCCTAACCCTACCTTAACCCCTAACCCTACCCTAACCCCTTACCCTCATCCTAACCTTCAGCCCAACCCTAATTGGTTCTACCCCCTACCTGAAAGTGTGACCTTGTCCCAGAACTCACAGAAAAAATTACCCAATCCATCAGTTTCCAGGTCCCCAACCACTCAAGACATCATTCCGCTTGTGTCCACCTATTCGCAGCGCACAACCAGGTTACACTTTCATATTAAACAGAACTACACCAATTTAAAATTACAACACAGAGCCTTCCAGAATTACAACACCATCTTGGCTTACCGAAAAAACAAAAATCTTCAAGGATTATTGGTCCACTCCCAGTATACAGACCATAAACCGGCCACTAACATACAACATAACATCCTTTACAAAAATCGCAAATTCATCTCTAATCCACACAGCCGGACATCCCACCCTGTTCTCCAATCCTACTCCTGAACACCAGCAATGCTGTCTATATCATTACATGCACTTTTGTGACAAACATTACATAGGAGAAACCAAACACACCATACTCACACGGCTTAAACAACACTTATATAACATTGGGGAGGGCAAACTTACCACACCTTTAGTCGCACACTTTCAACAACACTCCACCAGCCATCTCATCATCTCTGGACTGGAGTCCAATGACCGCTGGACCGTGGGACAGAGAAAGCGGGCAGAAAAAATCTGGATCCACCTGCTCAAAACCACCGTCCCTGTAGGCCTAAATGACGTTTAGTCTCCCTAACCCACCGGAAAAAAATAAAAGGCCCACGCCCCACCTTCGTCTTCCCTGGCGTGGGGTTGAACCCTGTTCCTCCGGGGTGGGAGACTTTGGAGTTTCCTCTGCCCTATCTTCCTCTTTTTCCAATTTGTATATGTTCTTAAATTATTTAATCTAACTTATATTTATTTAAGCATGTTTTTATATACCTTTTTACTTAATTTATTATTAATTAGATGTGTTTTGCATGCCTTTCTTTCTCTGATATACAGTTTTTGTAAGCACTTATGATATCCATTGTTTTTGCATGCTTTTTATTAAAGATTTTATGAAATTGTTTGTGTTTATCTATTATGTATTTATATATTATTCATTATTTATTCCAGTGCCATCTGGAGGTGTGATATGATTTTACTGGCACTTTGATTTTAAAAGCACTTATATTTGTTGTATTCTATATTTTGCATGCCAGTGGTGTATTATTCTTAGTTCAACTTGTGACTGGAGCACTTATTTTGGCTCCCCGCTCGGATCTTTTATTGTTGTTGTCAGGCACCCCCCGCTCTGATTCTGTTTTCTGTCTCTGTCTGTTACGTCACGGTTCCTGTTGCCATGCAACCTGGGGAGGCGTGGTCTCCTTTATTCATCTCCACTATCACCTGTTCCGGCTCAGCCTAATCACCTGCACCCACCTGTGTTTCATCATCATCACCACCAGCTCTTATACCATGACCTGACATCCAGTCCCTGTCGGATTGTTAGTCTACCTAGTATGTGTTTGGCGCCTCATCTGATTTTTGCTAGTTGTCTTGTGCTTCGTATCTGTCTTCGTGTCGGTAACGTCTGTCTCTCTCTGTCTACACCTCCTAGTAATTCTCCTACGGATCATCATCACTCTACACCTCCGGATTCATCTTCACTGCCCTGCCGCCACAGCATTTCCCCCGCTTCACCTGGTTTGGTCATCTGGTTCACGGACTTTCTCAATAAACTCTCCTTTGTTTCCATTCCTTGTCTGCGTTTGGGTTGTTTCTGCCGGCCGGGTCTGACAGAACAATCCGACCAAACAATGAACCCAGCAGACTTGGATATGGTGAAGCAGGCGGTTTCACACCAGGGCGCTTTGTTGGGACAACACAGCGCTGCTCTCCAGGAGATTATGAACACTCTCCAGTCACTGGCTACTAACATTTCTGGTCTCCAGGGCTAGCTTGCCAGTTTTTCAGCTTCGCCTGCACCCGTGTCTCTACCGGAGCCAGTTGCGGTAAGACCTGCTATAGACTCTGTTCGTGAGCCGTGGGTTCCCACACCGGAGAGATATGAGGGCAGCTTTGGGAAGTGTCGTTCATTTTTAATGCAATGTGGATTTGTGTTTGAGCAACAGCCCCGATCCTACGCTACCGACAGAGCCAAAGTAGCGTTTGTGACGGGGTTGCTAGGAGGCAAGGCTTTGGAATGGGCTACAGCTGTGTGGGAGAGTGACGAAGGGATTGCCTCTTCTTATTCAGACTTTACGGCTGCATTACGGAAATTATTCGATCTACCGGTTCGTGGCAAGGACGCCGCGAGACGCCTCTCTTCATTACAGCAGGGAGAGCGCAGTGTTGCGGAGTACGTCATTGAGTTCCGTACGCTGGCCGCAGAGAGCCGCTGGAATGATGAATCACTGGAGGCTGCTTATTACAAGGGACTGTGTGAGCAGATGAAGGACGACCTGATTTCGTACCCAGAACCTGCAGGATTGGAGGAATTAATTTCTTTATCTGTTCGGGTGGATAATCGTCGTCTGGAGCGAGGGAGAGAGAGGAGGCAGAGGATGCCCAATCTTCCACCTACACCTCGCCAAAGGAGAGATCATGGAGAGGCGGTTAGCTCCGTGGTTCCTGTGGTCCGTGCCCCTAAGAGAGAGGAGGTTTTCCCTGAATCCGAACCCATGCAGATGGGTCGTCAGCATTTGTCTGAGCGGGAGCGGCAACGGAGGAAGGAGACTGGGAGCTGTTTGTACTGCGGACATCCCGGCCATTACCTGGCATCCTGTCCTCTGCGGCCGGGAAACTATCGGGCTCGCTAGATGTGGGGAGTATTCTGGCGAGTCAGACTTCTAGTACACCCCACCCTCAACTTCGAGCACCTTTTCATGCCACTTTAATTGTTAGAGGACAACCTATTGAGGTACAGGCGCTTATTGACTCTGGTGCTGATGATTGTTTTATGGATTCGGACTAGTGGATCAGCTGGGACTTTCTAAGGAAACTTTACCCAAGGTCATGGAAGCTACCACTTTGGATGGAGGACTTATTAGCCGCATCACTGCCAGAACCGAACCTGTTAAAATGTTGCTATCTGGTAATCACTGGAGGAGCTTCAGTTCTACGTCATGCCCTCTCCTCTCATTCCTTTAGTCCTGGGTTTTCCGTGGCTGGTAAAACATAATCCCACTGTTAACTGGGGTTCTAGCAAGATAGTTAGTTGGAGCATTAGGTGTCATGCTAACTGTCTTAAATCTGCTGTTTCTCAGTCTGTTTCTCCCCAGAGGTTGCAGCCGGGGCCTCCTGATCTATCGCAAGTTCCCCAGGAGTACCATGTCGTCGGAGATGTATTCAGTAAGGACCGAGCATTATCCTTGCCTCCACATCGACCTTATGATATGGCCATTGAATTGCTGAGGAACGTATCTTACCCGAAGGGACGGCTGTACAACGTCTCAAGACCTGAACGCGAGGCTATGGAAACCTACATCAAGGAATCCTTGGACGCTGGAAAAATCCGTCCTTCTTCCTCGCCACTGGGAGCCGGATTCTTCTTTGTGGGTAAGAAGGATGGATCTCTGAGACCCTGCATTGATTATCGTGGACTCAATGACATAACTGTAAAGAATAAGTATCCTCTTCCCTTAATGGATTCTGCTTTCGATTCCCTGCAAGGCTCTGTGATTTTTACCAAGCTCGACCTACGGAACGCGTATCATCTGGTACGGATTAGGGAGGGTGACGAGTGGCTGACTGCATTCAACACACCCATGGGTCACTTCGAATACCTGGTCATGCCGTTTGGACTAACTAACGCGCCCGCTGTGTTTCAGTGCCTCATTAATGATGTCCTCAGGGACATGGTTGGACATTTTGTGTTCGTCTACTTGGACGATATCCTTGTCTACTCCAAGGACGTTTCGGAGCACAGACAACATGTTCTTCAGGTACTCCAGAGACTGTTGGAGAACCGTCTTTTTGTTAAGGCGGAGAAATGTGCGTTCAACACTCGTACCACTTCTTTCCTGGGGTACATCATTTCCGAGGGTCAAGTCCGGATGGATCCGGAGAAGGTACGTGGAGTGTTGGAGTGGCCTACGCCGGAGACCAGAAAACAGCTACAACGTTTCCTCGGATTTGCGAACTTCTACCGACGATTCATTCGAGATTATAGTCGGGTGGCTGCTCCCCTGACCGCTTTGACCTCAAGTCTGAAGGATTTCTGCTGGAGTCCTGCTGCTGAGGAAGCCTTTCTCGAGTTGAAGGGTCGTTTCACCTCGGCCCGATTCTCACTCAACCGGACGCGTCCCGTCAGTTTGTGGTCGAGGTGGATGCTTCTGACGTCGGGGTTGGTGCCATCTTGTCCCAACGTTCGGCCAAGGACGGGAAGCTCCATCCCTGCGCCTTTCTGTCACGTCGTTTGTCCCCTGCGGAGAGGAACTATGATGTGGGAAATCGCGAGTTACTGGCTGTAAAGCTCGCATTGGAGGAGTGGCGTCATTGGTTGGAGGGTAACTCACAACCTTTTGTGGTCTGGACCGACCCTAAAAACTTGGAATATGTTAGGTCGGCCAGACGACTTAATCCTCGGCAGGCCCGATGGGCACTGTTCTTTGGACGTTTTAACTTTTCTCTCACTTTCAGGCCCGGTTCTCGGAACGGCAAGCCTGATGCCTTGTCCCGCATATACTCTGCACTGGAGGAGAAGGAAGTGGAGCGGGAAGTCATCTTGCCTCGGGACAAGGTCATCGGCGCTGTGCTTTGGAAGGTTGAGGAGGAAGTTTTGGCCGCCCTGCACAACCAACCGGACCCAGGTAAAGGACCTCCGGGGCGACTTTTCGTCCCTGAGTCTGTCCGCTCTAATGTTCTTCTGTGCGCACATTCTGCCAAGACCTCATGTCATCCAGGTGTGGCGCGCACTATGGCCATGCTTCGGAGGCGTTTCTGGTGGCCTGCCATGGGTGAGGATGCTCGTGTTTTTGTTTCTGCATGTCCTGTTTGTGCTCAGAACAAGGGATCCAATCGGCCTGCTGCAGGACTTCTGCGGCCTCTGCCTATACCTCGTCGCCCTTGGTCGCATCTGGCGCTGGACTTTGTTACCGGGTTACCTCCATCTGAAGGTAATACCGTGATTCTCACTGTTGTTGACAGATTCAGTAAATTCACCCATTACCTGCCTCTGCCTAAACTCCCCTCTGCCAAGGAGACGGCCATGATTCTGGTGAGGAGGTTTTCCGTGTTCATGGTCTGCCTTGCGACATTGTTTCGGACCGTGGTCCCCAATTTACTTCGGCGGTATGGAAGGCATTTTGCTCCGCCATCGGCGCCACCGTCAGCCTGTCGTCTGGGTTTCATCCTCAAACTAACGGTCAAGCTGAAAGAGCTAACCAGAAGATGGAGACTACGCTGCGTTGCCTGGTGTCGGCGAACCACCGCTCCTGGGCTTCTCAGCTCCCTTGGGTGGAATATGCTCACAACACGCTTCCTACGTCCGCTACTGGTATGTCTCCTTTTCAATGCGTATATGGTTTTCAACCCCCTTTGTTTCCATCTCAGGAGAAAGACCTGGCGGTGCCGTCTGTTCAGGCTCATATCCGCCGCTGCCACAGGACATGGCACTGTGCTCGGAATGCATTGCTGCGGGCTTCTGGGCAGTACCAGACCCAGGCTAATCGCCACCGTGTTCCGGCTCCGCGCTACGCTGTGGGGTACCGGGTGTGGCTGGCTACTCGGGACTTGCCCCTGAGAACTGAATCTCGGAAGTTGTCGCCCCGGTTCATTGGCCCGTTCACTGTGGAGCGTCTTATTAATCCTGCTGTGGTCAGGTTGACGCTCCCTCGCTCGCTCAAGGTACATCCAGCTTTCCATGTTTCCCGGCTTAAGCCGGTTCTGCTTAGTCCCCTGTTGCCTCCTCCAGCTCGTCCTCCGCCTCCGCGTATGGTCGATGGGGGTCCTGTTTACACCGTGAATCGCATCATGGACTCACGTCGGCGGGGTCGTGGGTTTCAGTACCTGGTGGATTGGGAGGGGTACGGCCCGGAGGAGAGGAGCTGGATTCCTCGTCGCCAGATTCTGGATGACGGCCTGTTACGGGACTTCTACCGTCGCCAGCCCGGTGCTCCGGGTGGTCCGCCTGGAGGCGTCCGTCGGAGGGGGGGTACTGTCAGGCACCCCCCGCTCTGATTCTGTTTTCTGTCTCTGTCTGTTTTTCTCTGTCTGTTACGTCACGGTTCCTGTTGCCATGCAACCTGGGGAGGCGTGGTCTCCTTCATTCATCTCCACTATCACCTGTTCCGACTCAGCCTAATCACCTGTGTTACGCCCCAGTCTAGGGGTGTCCAGGACGCAACATAAATAAAGGCCCCATCTTCCCCGTCCCCCCAAGCAGCCACAAAACGTAATATTAGAGTCCAAATATATTTATTGGACATAACAAAAATAACATGAAAAACATATCTATATATAATCAAAACAATTGGTGATCAAAACAACATGTAACGTAAACTGAAGCTTCAGGGTGGACTACTACCAAAACAACAAACAAAACAATACTATCTAGAAAGTAAGAACCTAACCTAACAAACCAACATAGGGTCAACAAAACAACAAAGACTTACCTCCCTAAACTAAGAAAACAGGAGAAAACTAAACACATTGTTGTGGTCCACCCCTACACAGGAAAACAGATAAGTATAACTAGAATCAGTCTATCAGAGTCTACATGTGGCCGGCTGGTTGGGAGGTGAGGAGGATGAGGAAATGCCTGCTGCTCTTTTCCCCACTCTCTCTCCTGACGTCCGCCATCTTGGTCCTTTATATATCCCTTCCTTCACAGCTGCATCCAATCGTGCTAGGGCGTGGGCTGCCTCCACCAATCATCCGCGAGCAATGGCACAGAGCTATTTACATACAAGAAAAACACAGAACACATGCGGACACACACTGCAAAACCAACATACGACGACGGTCGTAACACCCCCACAACTAAGAATCAAACCAATCCCCCAACTTGGTTCAATTCCTAGATGTCCGAGGAACATCTGGATAACGCGTCTGCAATTACGCTCTCAGGGCCCTTCTTATGATGAATCTGCAAGTTAAAATCCTGCAGAAGAAGAGACCAGCGCATAAGCCGCTGGTTAGAGTTTCTCATATTAGCAAGGAATATTAACGGGTTATGATCAGTAAACACGTCAATAGGTTGCGAGCTAGACCCGAGGTAAACCTCGAAATACTGCAAAGCGAAAAGGAGAGCAAGAGCTTCCTTTTCGATGGTGCTGTAATTAAGCTGATGCTTGTTAAACTTTTTCGAGAAGTAACAGACAGAATGATCAATAGCCTGGTCATCCTCCTGCAAGAGCACAGCGCCTGCACCGTATGCGCTGGCATCTACCTCTAACTTGAAAGGACGCGTAAAACAGGGCGCGGCGAGAACAGGTGCACTGCACAGTAATGCCTTGGCAGACTCAAAAGCAGCTTGGCAAGCGGGAGACCAAAGAAACACTTTTAAGGGGCTTACGAGACTCGTGAGAGGAACCACCACATCAGAAAAATTGCGGCAAAACCCACGGTAATATCCACACATTCCAAGAAAGCGACGCAACGCTTTCTTGGACTGTGGGACCGGAAAATCAATAATCGCCTGCACTTTCTCAGCTAACGGACGCACCTGCCCCTGACCTACTTGCTTACCCAAATAGGTAACAGTGGCTCTACCAAACTCACATTTCGCAAGGTTAAGAGTGAGGGAAGCCTCACGGAGACGGCTAAAAATAAGTGACAATGTAGAGATGGTCAACCCACGTTGACGAGTACGCAACAACATCATCCAAATAAGCTTCGCAATTTTGGACGCCAGATAAAACGATGCGCATTAACCGCTGGAAAGTGGCGGGCGCATTACGCAACCCGAATGGCATAACGGTATACTGGAGGAAGGTGTCGGGTGTAACGAAAGCCGAGATCTCCGAGGCCCTTGGTGTTAAAGGAACTTGCCAGTAACCTTTTAACAGGTCCAGCTTCGTCACATAATTGGCGGAGCCTACACGGTCTATGCAATCCTCCATCCTAGGGAGCGGAAAAGAATCAGGTTTAGTAACGGAATTTACTTTGCGGTAATCGTTACAAAAACGAGGGGTGTTGTCAGGCTTCGGAACCAAAACACAGGGTGAGCTCCACGCACTAGTACTGGGAACAGCTAATCCATGCTCAACCAGATAACTCACCTCCTGCTGCATCATAGCTCTTTTCGACGGATTCACTCTATATGCGTGTTGCTTAATGGGTTTGTGGTCTTCCACATCAATATCATGGAATAGGACAGACGTTTGGCTAGGATGGTCAGAGAAAAGCAATAAGTTACCCTCAATCAAATTTACGATATCCACACGGGCCGAATCAGACAGATGGGACAAAAAGTCCTCCAAGTTACCCAGTACTTCTGAATTTCTTAACCCTTGTGTTGTCCATCGGGTCAAGGTGACCCGTGCAGTTTATATGACTTTTTGCATTGGCCGTCGGGTCCGGGGGACCAACGCTTGTTTCATTTCACTAACGCGGACCTGGCCCTTCGGGGTTTCTGGGACCCGTCGAGCATTCAACAGTTTGTTGGACTACCGCTACACCGGCCTTCGGGTCTCTGGGACCCATCCTGCATTCAAATGTACTTTTCCACTACCGCTGTATCGGCATTTGGGTCTCTGCGACCCGTCCAGCATTCGAATGTATTTTTCAACTACGCGACACCGGCCTTCGGGTCTCTGGGACTCGTCCTGCATTCAAAGTATTTCACTTCTACCGCGAGTCGGCCTTCGGTCTCTTGGACCCGTGCTGCATTCGACTGTGTATTTCCACTACCGCGGTCGGCCTTCGGGTCTCTGCGACCCGCCTCGCATTCGACTGTATATTTCCACTACCGCGGTATCGGCCTTCGGATCTCTGAGACCCGTCCTGCGTTCGAATGTATTTTTCAACTGCCGCGACACCGCCTTCGGTCTCTGGGACCGCCCTGCATTCGAAAGTAGTCCACTTCTACCGCTGTGTCGGTCTTCGGTCTCTTGGACCCGACTCGCATTTGAATGTAATTTTCCACTACAGCGACATTGGCGTCTGGGTCCCTGGGACCCGTCCTCCATTCAAATGTATTTTTCCACTACCGCGACGCCGCCTTCGGTCTCTTGGACCCACTCGCATTTGAATGTAATTTTCCACTACAGCGACATTGGCGTCTGGGTCCCTGGGACCCGTCCTCCATTCAAATGTATTTTTCCACTACCGCGACGCGGCCTTCGGGTCTCTTGGACCCGACTCGCATTTGAATGTAATTTTCCACTACAGCGACATTGGCGTCTGGGTCCCTGGGACCCGTCCTCCATTCAAATGTATTTTTCCACTACCGCGGAGTCGGCCTTCGGGTCTCTTGGACCCGACTCGCATTTGAATGTAATTTTCCACTACAGCGACATTGGCGTCTGGGTCCCTGGGACCCGTCCTCCATTCAAATGTATTTTTCCACTACCGCGACGCCGGCCTTCGGGTCTCTTGGACCCGACTCGCATTTGAATGTAATTTTCCACTACAGCGACATTGGCGTCTGGGTCCCTGGGACCCGTCCTCCATTCAAATGTATTTTTCCACTACCGCTGAGTCGGCCTTCGGTCTCTTGGACCCGTGCTGCATTCGACTGTGTATTTCCACTACCGCGGTGTCGGCCTTCGGTCTCTGCGACCCGCCTCGCATTCGACTGTATATTTCCACTACCGCGTATCGGCCTTCGGATCTCTGAGACCCGCCCCTGCTCGAATGTATTTTTCAACTGCCGCGACACCGCCTTCGGGTCTCTGGGACCGTCCTGCATTCGAAAGTAGTCCACTTCTACCGCGGTATCGGTCTTCGGGTCTCTTGGACCCGACTCGCATTTGAATGTAATTTTCCACTACAGCGACATTGGCCTGGGTCCCTGGGACCCGTCCTCCATTCAAATGTATTTTTCCACTACCGCGACGCTGCCTTCGGGTCTCTTGGACCCGACTCGCATTTGAATGTAATTTTCCACTACAGCGACATTGGCGTCTGGGTCCCTGGGACCCGTCCTCCATTCAAATGTATTTTTCCACTACCGCGACGGCCTTCGGGTCTCTTGGACCCGACTCGCATTTGAATGTAATTTTCCACTACAGCGACATTGGCCTGGGTCCCTGGGACCCGTCCTCCATTCAAATGTATTTTTCCACTACCGCTGAGTCGGCCTTCGGGTCTCTTGGACCCGTGCTGCATTCGACTGTGTATTTCCACTACCGCGTGTCGGCCTTCGGTCTCTGCGACCCGCCTCGCATTCGACTGTATATTTCCACTACCGCTGTATCGGCCTTCGATCTCTGAGACCCGCCCTGCGCTCGAATGTATTTTTCAACTGCCGCGACACCGCCTTCGGGTCTCTGGGACCGCCCTGCATTCGAAAGTAGTCCACTTCTACCGCGTATCTTCGGGTCTCTTGGACCCGACTCGCATTTGAATGTAATTTTCCACTACAGCGACATTGGCGTCTGGGTCCCTGGGACCCGCCCTCCATTCAAATGTATTTTTCCACTACCGCGACGCCGCCTTCGGGTCTCTTGGACCCGACTCGCATTTGAATGTAATTTTCCACTACAGCGACATTGGCGTCTGGGTCCCTGGGACCCGCCCTCCATTCAAATGTATTTTTCCACTACCGCGACGCGGCCTTCGGGTCTCTTGGACCCGACTCGCATTTGAATGTAATTTTCCACTACAGCGACATTGGCGTCTGGGTCCCTGGGACCCGTCCTCCATTCAAATGTATTTTCCACTACCGCTGAGTCGGCCTTCGGGTCTCTTGGACCCGTGCTGCATTCGACTGTGTATTTCCACTACCGCGTGTCGGCCTTCGGGTCTCTGCGACCCGCCTCGCATTCGACTGTATATTTCCACTACCGCGTATCGGCCTTCGATCTCTGAGACCCGCCCTGCGTTCGAATGTATTTTTCAACTGCCGCGACACCGCCTTCGGGTCTCTGGGACCGCCCTGCATTCAAAGTAGTCCACTTCTACCGCGGTATCGGCCTTCGGGTCTCTTGACCCGACTCGCATTTGAATGTAATTTTCCACTACAGCGACATTGGCGTCTGGGTCCCTGGGACCCGCCCTCCATTCAAATGTATTTTTCCACTACCGCGACGCGGCCTTCGGTCTCTTGGACCCGACTCGCATTTGAATGTAATTTTCCACTACAGCGACATTGGCGCCTGGGTCCCTGGGACCCGCCCTCCATTCAAATGTATTTTTCCACTACCGCGACGCGCCTTCGGGTCTCTTGGACCCGACTCGCATTTGAATGTAATTTTCCACTACAGCGACATTGGCGTCTGGGTCCCTGGGACCCGTCCTCCATTCAAATGTATTTTTCCACTACCGCGGAGTCGGCCTTCGGGTCTCTTGGACCCGTGCTGCATTCGACTGTGTATTTCCACTACCGCGGTGTCGGCCTTCGGGTCTCTGCGACCCGCCTCGCATTCGACTGTATATTTCCACTACCGCGTATCGGCCTTCGGATCTCTGAGACCCGCCCTGCGTTCGAATGTATTTTTCAACTGCCGCGACACCGCCTTCGGTCTCTGGGACCGTCCTGCATTCAAAGTAGTCCACTTCTACCGCGTATCGGTCTTCGGTCTCTTGGACCCGACTCGCATTTGAATGTAATTTTCCACTACAGCGACATTGGCGTCTGGGTCCCTGGGACCCGTCCTCCATTCAAATGTATTTTTCCACTACCGCGACGCCGCCTTCGGGTCTCTTGGACCCGACTCGCATTTGAATGTAATTTTCCACTACAGCGACATTGGCGTCTGGGTCCCTGGGACCCGTCCTCCATTCAAATGTATTTTTCCACTACCGCGACGCTGCCTTCGGGTCTCTTGGACCCGACTCGCATTTGAATGTAATTTTCCACTACAGCGACATTGGCGCCTGGGTCCCTGGGACCCGCCCTCCATTCAAATGTATTTTCCACTACCGCTGAGTCGGCCTTCGGGTCTCTTGGACCCGTGCTGCATTCGACTGTGTATTTCACTACCGCGGTGTCGGCCTTCGGGTCTCTGGGACCCGCCTCGCATTCGACTGTATATTTCACTACCGCTGTATCGGCCTTCGGATCTCTGAGACCCGGCCCCATTCGAATGTATTTTTCAACTACCGCGACACCGCCTTCGGGTCTCTGGGACCGCCCTGCATTCAAAGTAGTCCACTTCTACCGCTGTATGGTTCGGGTCTCTTGACCCGACTCGCATTTGAATGTAATTTTCCACTACAGCGACATTGGCGTCTGGGTCCCTGGGACCCGTCCTCCATTCAAATGTATTTTTCCACTACCGCGAGTCGGCCTTCGGGTCTCTTGGACCCGTGCTGCATTCGACTGTGTATTTCCACTACCGCTGTGTCGCCTTCGGGTCTCTGCGACCCGCCTCGCATTCGACTGTATATTTCCACTACCGCGGTATCGCCTTCGGATCTCTGAGACCCGCCCCGCGCTCGAATGTATTTTTCAACTGCCGCGACACCGCCTTCGGGTCTCTGGGACCGCCCTGCATTCAAAGTAGTTCACTTCTACCGCTGTATCGGCCTCGGGTCTCTTGACCCGACTCGCATTTGAATGTAATTTTCCACTACAGCGACATTGGCGTCTGGGTCCCTGGGACCCGTCCTCCATTCAAATGTATTTTTCCACTAACGCGGGTCGGCCTTCGGGTCTCTTGGACCCGACTCGCATTTGAATGTAATTTTCCACTACAGCGACATTGGCGCCTGGGTCCCTGGGACCCGCCCTCCATTCAAATGTATTTTTCCACTACCGCGACACCGCCTTCGGGTCTCTTGGACCCGTCTCGCATTCGAATGTATTTTTCAACTACCGCGACACCGCCTTGGGTCTCTGAGACCCGCCCTGCATTCGACTGTATATTTCCACTACCGCTGTATCGCATTTGGGTCTCTGCACCCGCCCAGCATTCGAATGTATTTTTCAACTACGCGACACCGCCTTCGGGTCTCTGGGACTCGCCCTGCATTCGAATGTATTTCACTTCTACCGCGGATCGGCCTTCGGGTCTCTGGGACCCGTCTCCATTCAAATGTATTTTTCCACTACGCTGGTGTCGGTGTTCGGGTCTCTTGACCCGACTCGCATTTGAATGTAATTTTCCACTACAGCGACATTGGCGTCTGGGTCTCTGGGACCCGTCCTTCATTCAAATGTATTTTTCCACTACCGCGGAGTCGGCCTTCGGTCTCTGGGACCCGTGCTGCATTCGACTGTGTATTTCCACTACCGCGGTGTCGGCCTTGGTCTCTGCCCGCCTCGCATTCGACTGTATATTTCCACTACCGCTGTATCGGCCTTCGATCTCTGAGACCCGCTCCATGCTCGAATGTATTTTTCAACTGCCGCGACACCGCCTTCCTCTGGGACCGTCCTGCATTCGAAAGTAGTCCACTTCTACCGCTGATCGGCCTTCGGGTCTCTTGGACCCGACTCGCATTTGAATGTAATTTTCCACTACAGCGACATTGGCGTCTGGGTCCCTGGGACCCGTCCTCCATTCAAATGTATTTTTCCACTACCGCACGCCGCCTTCGGGTCTCTTGGACCCGACTCGCATTTGAATGTAATTTTCCACTACAGCGACATTGGCCTGGGTCCCTGGGACCCGCCCTCCATTCAAATGTATTTTTCCACTACCGCGAGTCGGCCTTCGGTCTCTTGGACCCGTGCTGCATTCGACTGTGTATTTCCACTACCGCGGTGTCGCCTTCGGGTCTCTGGGACCCGCTCGCATTCGACTGTATATTTCCACTACCGCTGTATCGGCCTTCGGATCTCTGAGACCCGCCCCTGCATTCGAATGTATTTTTCAACTGCCGCGACACCGGCCTCGGTCTCTGGGACCGTCCTGCATTCGAAAGTAGTCCACTTCTACCGCGATCGGCCTCGGGTCTCTTGGACCCGACTGCATTTGAATGTAATTTTCCACTACAGCGACATTGCGCCTGGGTCCCTGGGACCCGCCCTCCATTCAAATGTATTTTTCCACTACCGCGTGTCGGCCTCGGTCTCTTGACCCGACTCGCATTTGAATGTAATTTTCCACTACAGCGACATTGGCCTGGGTCCCTGGGACCCGCCCTCCATTCAAATGTATTTTTCCACTACCGCGACACCGCCTTCGGGTCTCTTGGACCCGACTCGCATTTGAATGTAATTTTCCACTACAGCGACATTGGCGCCTGGGTCCCTGGGACCCGCCCTCCATTCAAATGTATTTTTCCACTACCGCGGTAATGGCTTCGGGTCTCTTGACCCACTCGCATTTGAATGTAATTTTCCACTACAGCGACATTGGCCTGGGTCCCTGGGACCCGCCCTCCATTCAAATGTATTTTTCCACTACCGCGAGTCGGCCTTCGGGTCTCTTGGACCCGCTGCATTCGACTGTGTATTTCCACTACCGCATGCGGCCTTCGGTCTCTGGGACCCGCCTCGCATTCGACTGTATATTTCACTACCGCGGTATCGGCCTTCGATCTCTGAGACCCGCCCTGCATTCGAATGTATTTTTCAACTACCGCGACACGCCTTCGGGTCTCTGGGACCGTCCTGCATTCGAAAGTAGTCCACTTCTACGGATCGGCCTTCGGTCTCTTGACCCGACTCGCATTTGAATGTAATTTTCCACTACAGCGACATTGGCGCCTGGGTCCCTGGGACCCGTCCTCCATTCAAATGTATTTTTCCACTACCGCGACGCCGCCTTCGGGTCTCTTGACCCGCTGCATTCGAATGTGTATTTCCACTACCGCGTGTCGGCCTTGGGTCTCTGGGACCCGCCTCCATTCAAATGTATTTTTCCACTACCGCGTATCGCCTTCGGGTCTCTGAGACCCGTCCTGCATTCGAATGTATTTTTCAACTACAGCGACACCGCCTCGGGTCTCTGGGACCGTCCCATTCAAATGTATTCCACTTCTACCGCTGTATCGGCCTCGGGTCTCTTGACCCGACTGCATTTGAATGTAATTTTCCACTACAGCGACATTGGCGTCTGGGTCCCTGGGACCCGTCCTCCATTCAAATGTATTTTTCCACTACCGCGACGCCGCCTTCGGGTCTCTTGGACCCGACTCGCATTTGAATGTAATTTTCCACTACAGCGACATTGGCGCCTGGGTCCCTGGGACCCGTCCTCCATTCAAATGTATTTTTCCACTACCGCGATGCCGCCTTCGGGTCTCTTGGACCCGACTCGCATTTGAATGTAATTTTCCACTACAGCGACATTGGCGTCTGGGTCCCTGGGACCCGCCCTCCATTCAAATGTATTTTTCCACTACCGGAGTCGGCCTTCGGGTCTCTTGACCCGACTGCATTCGAATGTGTATTTCCACTACCGCGGTGTCGGCCTTCGGGTCTCTGGGACCCGCCTCGCATTCAAATGTATATTTCCACTACTGCATCGGCCTTCGGTCTCTGAGACCCGCCCCATTCGAATGTATTTTCAACTACCGCGACACCGCCTTGGGTCTCTGGGACCGCCCTGCATTCAAAGTAGTCCACTTCTACCGCAGTATCGGCCTCGGGTCTCTTGACCCGACTCGCATTTGAATGTAATTTTCCACTACAGCGACATTGGCGTCTGGGTCCCTGGGACCCGTCCTCCATTCAAATGTATTTTTCCACTACCGCGTATCGGCCTTCGGGTCTCTTGACCCGACTCGCATTTGAATGTAATTTTCCACTACAGCGACATTGGCCTGGGTCCCTGGGACCCGCCCTCCATTCAAATGTATTTTTCCACTACCGCTGAGTCGGCCTTCGGTCTCTTGACCCGTGCTGCATTCGACTGTGTATTTCACTACCGCGTGTCGGGCCTTCGGTCTCTGGGACCCGCCTCGCATTCGAATGTATATTTCCACTACCGCGTATCGGCCTTCGGATCTCTGAGACCCGCCCCATGCTCAATGTATTTTCAACTACCGCGACACCGCCTTGGGTCTCTGGGACCGTCCTGCATTCAAAGTAGTCCACTTCTACCGCGTATCGGCTTCGGGTCTCTTGACCCGACTCGCATTTGAATGTAATTTTCCACTACAGCGACATGCCTGGGTCCCTGGGACCCGTCCTCCATTCAAATGTATTTTTCCACTACCGGTGTGGCCTTCGGGTCTCTTGACCCGACTCGCATTTGAATGTAATTTTCACTACAGCGACATTGGCGTCTGGGTCCCTGGGACCCGTCCTCCATTCAAATGTATTTTTCCACTACCGCAGACGGCCTTCGGGTCTCTTGGACCCGACTCGCATTTGAATGTAATTTTCCACTACAGCGACATTGGCGTCTGGGTCCCTGGGACCCGCCTCCATTCAAATGTATTTTTCCACTACCGCGTATCGGCCTCGGGTCTCTTGGACCCGACTCGCATTTGAATGTAATTTTCCACTACAGCGACATTGGCCTGGGTCCCTGGGACCCGTCCTCCATTCAAATGTATTTTTCCACTACCGCGAGTCGGCCTTCGGGTCTCTTGGACCCGTCTGCATTCGAATGTGTATTTCCACTACCGCTGTGTCGCCTCGGGTCTCTGGGACCCGCCTCCATTCAAATGTATATTTCCACTACCGCTGCATCGGCCTTCGGGTCTCTGAGACCCGCCTGCATTCGAATGTATTTTTCAACTACCGCGACGGCCTTCGGGTCTCTGGGACCGCCTCCATTCAAAGTAGTCCACTTCTACCGCGGTACGCCTTCGGTCTCTTGGACCCACTCGCATTTGAATGTAATTTTCCACTACAGCGACATTGGCGTCTGGGTCCCTGGGACCCGCCTCCATTCAAATGTATTTTCCACTACCGCGTAATGGCCTTCGGGTCTCTTGGACCCACTCGCATTTGAATGTAATTTTCCACTACAGCGACATTGGCGCCTGGGTCCCTGGGACCCGTCCTCCATTCAAATGTATTTTTCCACTACCGCGACACGGCCTTCGGGTCTCTTGGACCCGTGCTGCATTCGAATGTGTATTTCCACTACCGCGACATTGGCCTTCGGTCTCTGGGACCCGCTCCGCATTCAAATGTATTTTTCCACTACCGCGACATCGCCTTCGGGTCTCTGGACCCGCCATGCTCGAATGTATTTTTCAACTACCGCGACATGGCCTTCGGGTCTCTGGGACCGCCCTGCATTCAAATGTATTCCACTACCGCGGTATCGGCCTTCGGTCTCTTGGACCCGACTCGCATTTGAATGTAATTTTCCACTACAGCGACATTGGCCTGGGTCCCTGGGACCCGCCCTCCATTCAAATGTATTTTTCCACTACCGCGACACCGGCCTTCGGGTCTCTTGGACCCGACTGCATTTGAATGTAATTTTCCACTACAGCGACATTGGCCTTGGGTCCCTGGGACCCGTCCTCCATTCAAATGTATTTTTCCACTACCGCGACACGCCTTCGGGTCTCTTGACCCGTCTGCATTCGACTGTGTATTTCCACTACCGCGTGCCGCCGGGTCTCTGCGACCCGCCTCGCATTCGACTGTATATTTCCACTACCGCGTATCGGCCTTCGGATCTCTGAGACCCGCCCCATTCAATGTATTTTTCAACTACCGCGACACCGCCTTCGGTCTCTGGGACCGCCCTGCATTCAAAGTAGTCCACTTCTACCGCGATCGGCCTTCGGGTCTCTTGGACCCGACTGCATTTGAATGTAATTTTCCACTACAGCGACATTGGCCTGGGTCCCTGGGACCCGCCCTCCATTCAAATGTATTTTTCCACTACCGCGAGTCGGCCTTCGGTCTCTTGACCCGTGCTGCATTCGACTGTGTATTTCCACTACCGCGGTGTCGGCCTTCGGTCTCTGCGACCCGCCTCGCATTCGACTGTATATTTCACTACCGCGTATCGCCGGATCTCTGAGACCCGGCCCCATTCGAATGTATTTTTCAACTGCCGCGACACCGCCTTCGGGTCTCTGGGACCGTCCTGCATTCGAAAGTAGTTCACTTCTACCGCGTATCGCTTCGGGTCTCTTGGACCCGACTCGCATTTGAATGTAATTTTCCACTACAGCGACATTGGCGCTGGGTCCCTGGGACCCGCCCTCCATTCAAATGTATTTTTCCACTAACGCGTATCGGCCCGGTCTCTTGACCCGACTCGCATTTGAATGTAATTTTCCACTACAGCGACATTGGCGTCTGGGTCCCTGGGACCCGTCCTCCATTCAAATGTATTTTTCCACTACCGCGACACCGCCTTCGGTCTCTTGGACCCGCCTCGCATTCGAATGTATTTTTCAACTACCGCGACACCGCCTTCGGGTCTCTGAGACCCGCCCTGCATTCGACTGTATATTTCACTACCGCTGTATCGGCATTTGGGTCTCTGCGACCCGCCCAGCATTCGAATGTATTTTTCAACTACGCGACACCGCCTTCGGTCTCTGGGACTCGTCCTGCATTCAAGGTATTTCACTTCTACCGCGTATCGGCCTTCGGGTCTCTGGGACCCGTACTCCATTCAAATGTATTTTTCCACTACCGCTGTATGGTGTTCGGGTCTCTTGACCCGACTCGCATTTGAATGTAATTTTCCAGTACAGCGACATTGGCGTCTGGGTCTCTGGGACCCGCCCTTCATTCGAATGTATTTTTCCACTACCGCTGAGTCGGCCTTCGGGTCTCTGGGACCCGTGCTGCATTCGACTGTGTATTTCCACTACCGCGTGTCGGCCTTCGGTCTCTGCGACCCGCCTCGCATTCGACTGTATATTTCACTACCGCGTATCGCCTTCGGATCTCTGAGACCCGCCCTGCATTCGAATGTATTTTTCAACTACCGCGACACCGCCTTCGGGTCTCTGGGACCGTCCTGCATTCGAAAGTAGTTCACTTCTACCGCGGATCGGCCTCGGGTCTCTTGGACCCGACTCGCATTTGAATGTAATTTTCCACTACAGCGACATTGGCCTGGGTCCCTGGGACCCGTCCTCCATTCAAATGTATTTTTCCACTACCGCGATCGTCTTCGGGTCTCTTGGACCCGACTCGCATTTGAATGTAATTTTCCACTACAGCGACATTGGCGTCTGGGTCCCTGGGACCCGTCCTCCATTCAAATGTATTTTTCCACTACCGCGACACCGCCTTCGGGTCTCTTGGACCCGCTCGCATTCGAATGTATTTTTCAACTACCGCGACACGGCCTTCGGGTCTCTGAGACCCGCCCTGCATTCGACTGTATATTTCACTACCGCTGTATCGGCATTTGGGTCTCTGCGACCCGCCCAGCATTCGAATGTATTTTTCAACTACGCGACACCGCCTTCGGGTCTCTGGGACTCGCCCTGCATTCGAAGGTATTTCACTTCTACCGCTGTATCGCCTTTGGGTCTCTGGGACCCGTACTCCATTCAAATGTATTTTTCCACTACCGCGTGTGGTGTTCGGTCTCTGGACCCGACTCGCATTTGAATGTAATTTTCCAGTACAGCGACATTGGCGTCTGGGTCTCTGGGACCCGTCCTTCATTCAAATGTATTTTTCCACTACCGCGGAGTCGGCCTTCGGGTCTCTGGGACCCGTGCTGCATTCGACTGTGTATTTCCACTACCGCGGTGTCGGCCTCCGGGTCTCTGCGACCCGTCTCGCATTCGACTGTATATTTCCACTACCGCGGTATCGCTTTGATCTCTGAGACCCGCCCTGCATTCGAATGTATTTTTCAACTACCGCGACACCGCCTTCGGTCTCTGGGACCGCCCTGCATTCGAAAGTAGTTCACTTCTACCGCGTATCGGTCTTCGGGTCTCTTGGACCCGACTGCATTTGAATGTAATTTTCCAGTACAGCGACATTGGCGTCTGGGTCTCTGGGACCCGCCCTTCATTCAAATGTATTTTTCCACTACCGCGAGTCGGCCTTCGGGTCTCTGGGACCCGTGCTGCATTCGACTGTGTATTTCCACTACCGCGGTGTCGGCCTTCGGGTCTCTGAGACCCGCCTCGCATTCGACTGTATATTTCCACTACCGCGATCGGCCTTCGGGTCTCTGAGACCCGTCCTGCATTCGAATGTATTTTTCAACTACCGCGACACCGCCTTCGGGTCTCTGGGACTCCGCCCTGCATTCGACTGTATATTTCCACTACCGCTGTATCGGCATTCGGTCTCTGGACCCGTCCAGCATTCAATGTATTTTTCAACTACCGCGACGCCGCCTTCGGGTCTCTGGGACCCGTCCTGCATTCAAAGTATTTCACTTCTACCGCATCGGCCTTCGGGTCTCTGGGACCCGTACTCCATTCAAATGTATTTTTCCACTACCGCGGAGTCGGCCTTCGGGTCTCTGGACCCGCCTCGCATTCGACTGTATATTTCCACTACCGCGACACGCCTTCGGTCTCTGGGACCCGCCCTGCATTCAAATGTATTTTTCAACTACCGACGCTCGCCTTCGGGTCTCTGGGACCCGCCCTGCATTCAAATGTATATTTCCACTACGGCGGTGTCGTCTTTGGGTCTCTTGACCCGACTCGCATTTGAATGTAATTTTCCACTACAGCGACATTGGCGTCTGGGTCTCTGGGACCCGTCCTCCATTCAAATGTATTTTTCCACTACCGCGACACCGCCTTCGGGCCTCTGGGACCCGTCCTGCATTCGAAAGTATTTCACTTCTACCGCGTATCGGCCTTCGGGTCTCTGGGACCCGTACTCCATTCAAATGTATTTTTCCACTACCGCTGGTCGGCCTTCGGGTCTCTTGACCCGACTCGCATTTGAATGTAATTTTCCAGTACAGCGACATTGGCCTGGGTCTCTGGGACCCGTCCTTCATTCAAATGTATTTTTCCACTACCGCTGAGTCGGCCTTCGGGTCTCTGGGACCCGTGCTGCATTCGACTGTGTATTTCCAGTACCGCGGTGGGCCTTCGGTCTCGAATCCGCCTCGCATTCGACTGTGTATTTCCACTACCGCTGTGTCGGCCTTCGGTCTCTGCGACCCGCCTCGCATTCGACTGTATATTTCACTACCGCGTATCGGCCTTCGGGTCTCTGAGACCCGCCCTGCATTGACTGTATATTTCACTACCGCTGTATCGGCATTTGGGTCTCTGCGACCCGCCCAGCATTCGAATGTATTTTTCAACTACGCGACACCGCCTTCGGGTCTCTGGGACTCTGCCCTGCATTCGAAAGTATTTCACTTCTACCGCGTATCGCCTTCGGTCTCTGCGACCCGCCTCGCATTCGACTGTATATTTCCACTACCGCTGTATCGCCTTCGGGTCTCGAGACCCGCCCTGCATTCGAATGTATTTTGCAACTACCGCGACGCCGGCCTTCGGGTCTCTGGGACCCGTCCTGCATTCAAATGTATATTTCCACTACGGCGGTGGTGTCGGCTCGGGTCTCTTGACCCGACTCGCATTTGAATGTAATTTTCCACTACAGCGACATTGGCGTCTGGGTCTCTGGGACCCGTCCTCCATTCAAATGTATTTTTCCACTACCGCGACACCGGCCTTCGGGCCTCTGGGACCCGCCCTGCATTTGAAAGTATTTCACTTCTACCGCGGTATCGCCTTCGGGTCTCTGGGACCCGTCCTTCATTCAAATGTATTTTTCCACTACCGCTGTAATGGCCTCGGGTCTCTTGACCCGACTCGCATTTGAATGTAATTTTCCAGTACAGCGACATTGGCGCCTGGGTCTCTGGGACCCGTCCCTTCATTCAAATGTATTTTTCCGCTACCGCTGAGTCGGCCTTCGGGTCTCTGGGACCCGTGCTGCATTCGACTGTGTATTTCCACTACCGCGGTGTCGGCCTTTGGGTCTCTGCGACCCGTCTCGCATTCGACTGTGTATTTCCACTACCGCGGTGTTGGCCTTCGGGTCTCTGCGACCCGCCTCGCATTCGACTGTATTTCCACTACCGCTGTATCGGCCTTCGACCTCTGAGACCCGCCCTGCATTCGAATGTATTTTTCAACTACCGCGACACCGCCTTCGGTCTCTGGGACCGCCCTGCATTCGAAAGTAGTTCACTTCTACCGCGTATCGGCTTCGGGTCTCTTGACCCGACTCGCATTTGAATGTAATTTTCCAGTACAGCGACATTGGCGTCTGGGTCTCTGGGACCCGTCCTTCATTCAAATGTATTTTCCACTACCGCTGAGTCGGCCTTCGGGTCTCTGGGACCCGTGCTGCATTCGACTGTGTATTTCCACTACCGCGTGTCGGCCTTCGGGTCTCTGCGACCCGCCTCGCATTCGACTGTATATTTCCACTACCGCGTATCGGCCTTCGGGTCTCTGAGACCCGTACCATTCAAATGTATTTTTCCACTACCGCTGAGTCGGCCTTCGGTCTCTGGGACCCGTGCTGCATTCGACTGTGTATTTCCACTACCGCTGTGTCGGCCTTCGGTCTCTGCGACCCGCCTCGCATTCGACTGTATATTTCCACTACCGCGTATCGCCTTCGGGTCTCTGAGACCCGTCCTGCATTCGACTGTATATTTCACTACCGCTGTATCGGCATTTGGGTCTCTGCGACCCGCCCAGCATTCGGATGTATTTTTCAACTACCGCGACACCGCCTTCGGGTCTCTGGGACTCGTCCTGCATTCGAAAGTATTTCACTTCTACCGCGTATCGCCTTCGGGTCTCTGAGACCCGCCCTGCATTCGACTGTATATTGCCACTACCGCTGATCGGCATTCGGTCTCTGCGACCCGCCCAGCATTCGAATGTATTTTTCAACTACCGCGACACCGCCTTCGGGTCTCTGGGACCCGTGCTGCATTCGACTGTATATTTCACTACCGCGACACTGGCGTCTGGGTCTCTGGGACCCGCTCTGCATTTGACTGTATATTTCACTACCGCGACACTGGCGTCTGGGTCTCTGGGACCCGTGCTCCATTCAAATGTATTTTTCCACTACCGCGGTATCGGCCTTCGGGTCTCTGGGACCCGCCCTGCATTCGACTGTATATTTCACTACCGCTGTGTCGGCCTTCGGGTCTCTGCGACCCGCCCTGCCTTCGACTGTATATTTCCACTACCGCGGTGTCGGCCTTCGGTCTCTGCGACCCGCCTCGCATTTGACTGTATATTTTCACTACCGCGGATCGCCTTCGGTCTCTGGGACCCGTCCTTCATTCGAATGTATTTTGTGTTGTATTGTATGAAAGGGGGAAATAAAATAAAGATAAAAGAAGCTTGACCTCGGTCTACTAAATATATTTATCAAACACTGAGAGATGCAGAGACACAGATAGACACACACACACACACACACACACACACACACACACACACACATATTTACAGTATGAACTGCAGACACATTTGTCTCGTCTTCTTTCTGTTGTCATCTTACGTCGTATTGTTTTGGACCTGTGCACTGGTGCGACGTCAGCATGGCCCGCCGCTTGACTCTGGAATTGAAGCTGCATCGGGTTATCGCCAGCGGCCCGCCGCAATGTCCCCGCTGAAGTACACGACGAGAAGAAGACCAAGACGCATAAGAGGCCCGCAACGCACACAACCACCACCGTGACTCTGACGGCGCCTGTGCGCGCCAGAAGAGGACCGGGAACAGGACCGTTGCTGCGACGAGCGAAGGAGAAGACGACGAATACGATGACCGAGGCCAAGACGATGTTGAAGTTGAACAAGGAGGAGAACGTGGAGAAAGTGGGCAACAAAGGCCAGATGAAGAATATGAAGAAGAAGAAGAAGAAGAAGAAGAAGAAGAAGAAGAAGAAGAAGAGGGAGAGGATGAAGAGGAAGAGGGGGAAGAGGGTAGTGAAGACGGGGAGTACAATGAGATTAGCGAAGACGAGGGTAGAGAAGACGAGGGTAGCGAAGGCGAGGAGTACGATGAGGTCGGAGAAGACGAGGGTAGTGAAAGCGAGGAGTACGATGAGGTTAGAGAAGACGAGGCTAGAGAAGACGAGGGTAGCGAAGGCGAGGAGTACGATGAGGTCGGAGAAGACGAGGGTAGCGAAAGCGAGGAGTACGATGAGGTTAGAGAAGACGAGGCTAGAGAAGACGGGGGTAGTGACGACGAGGAGCACGTTGAGGATGGCGACAGGGAAATGTTTTTGTCAAAAGACGGCAAAATAGAATGGTCCTCGAAAACTTATCATCCCAGCGGCCCCGAGCTCGCCGCTCCACCGAAAAAGACGCAGATGAACAAGGCCGAGGCCGAAAGACCGAGACGGCCGACGCGCTCCGCTTCCGCTCCGATACCACCGAGCCGGGACCCACAGCGTACGCAGCGGAGCGCTCGCGACATACTCTCTGCGTTCCAGCTGTTTGTCACGCAGCGAATAGAGAAAACGGTACTGGCCGCGACCAACCTCGAGGGCCGCAGGCGATACGGCAAAGCCGGCGAGTGGAAAGCGATGGACGCCACGGACCTGCGAGCCTACCTCGGGCTTCTGATCCTCGCGGGCGTGTACAGGTCCCGCAACGAGGCCTTGAGAGCCTGTGGCACGAGGAGAGCGGCAGGGCCATTTTCCGCGCCACGATGCCGGTCAAACGGTTCCACGCCTACTCGAGACTGCTGCGTTCGACGATCGCGAGTCGAGAGCCGCCAGACTGGCCTCGGACAAACTGGCGGCCGTACGAGACGGTGGGACGCGTGGACGCGGCGGCTGCCTCGCCTACAACCCGGCCCCGACGTGACTGTGGACGAGCAGCTGGTTCCCTTTCGAGGTGGGCTGTCTTTGCTGTGTGGGTTCTTCTCACCGTTGTGCCCATTGTACCCATTGTAATTTTATGTGTGTGTGTGTGTCTCTGTGTGTGTGTGTGTGTGTGTGTGTGTGTGTGTGTGTGTGTGTGTGTGTGCGTGTGTCTCTGTGTGTGTGTGCGTGCGTGTGTGTGTTTGTGTGTGTGTGTGTGTGTGTGTATGTGTGTCTGTGTGTGTGTGTATGTCTGTGTACATCGCAAAATACAGCAAGGCAGTTGACGTGAAATTATACACGTGAGGGTCCCGGGGACCCGGAGCACAACGTGAGTGTAGTAGAAAAGTCAATACGCTGGACAAGTCCCCGTGACGCAACGTACAATACAAGGGTAAAGTGTGGCAACAAATGTGGAAAATACTAACTGAAACAAACTAAAATGTATGTGTGTGTGTATGTCTGTGTGTCTGTGTGTGTGTGTGTGCGTGTGTCTGTCTCTGTGCGTCTGTGTGTGTGTGTGTGTGTGTGTGTGTGTGTGTGTGTGTGTCTGTGTGTGTGTGTGTGTGTGTGTGTGTGTGTGTGTGTGTGTCTGTCTGTGTCTGTGTGCGTGTGTGCGTGTGTCTGTCTCTGTGCGTGTGTGTGTGTGTGTCTGTGTGTCTGTGTGTGTCTGTCTCTGTGCCTGTGTGTCTGTCTCTGTGCGTCTGTGTGTGTGTGTGTGTGTGTGTGCGTGTGTGCGTGCGGCGTGTGCGGCATGCGTGCATGCGTGCGTGTGTTTGTAATCTTTTCCCAAGGTCGATGCGCCTTCCGCCAGTACATGCCCAGCAAGCCCGCAAGGTACGGACTCAAGTCGTGGGTGGCCTGCGACGCCCGCTCCAGCTACGCGTGGAACATGCAGCTCTACACGGGCAAGCCCGTGAGCGGCGCACCCGAAAAGAATCTGGGCTCCCGCGTTTTGCTGGACGTGACCGAGGGCCTGAGGGGCCCACGCAACGTGACGTGCGACAACTTTTTCACCTCCTACGCGCTGGCCCAGCGGCTGCTCGCCGAGAGGCGCTCACCGTGGTGGGCACGGTGCGCAAAACAAGCCCGAGCTGCCGGGGGCTCGCCACCAAGGGTCGTGCGGTCTTTTCGTCCAAGTTCGCATTCACGCCACCGCCGCTCTGGTGTCCTACGTGCCCAAGAGGAACGGGAACGTGGTGCTGCTGAGCACGCTGCACACGGGAGACGAGCGGGTGAGCGCCGACAGGCAAGCCAAACCCGACATCATCCTTCACTACAACCGCACCAAGGGCGGCGTGGACAACCTGGACAAGCTCGCCGGCACGTACAGCTGCCGCAGGAAGACCGCGCTGGCCCTCGCCCTGTTCCACAACATTCTCGACGTGTCCGCATACAACGCCTTTGTGCTGTGGCGAGAGCTCAGGCCCGAGTGGATGCGCGGCAAGCTCAACAGGAGGAGGGCGTTTCGAACAGCTGGGAAGGGCGCTTGTGACTCCGCCATCGAGAGACGACGGCGCCTGCCTCGCACGGAGGCCTCCGCCGCGCTCGCCAAAGCCGTGGCGGCGAGGTCCGCGGAGGCGGCGAGGTCCGCGCAGGCGGCGAGGTCTGCGGCGACCGGAGCTGGCGTCGCGAGGCCGAGAGAACCGAGACGACTGTGGCGACGGCGACGAGGGTGCCAAGCCCAACCGAGAGCGCAGAGAGTGCCCGGCAAGAGGAAGAGATGTCAGCTCTGTCCAAAGCCCACGGATCGCAAAACACACACCGCAGCGGCTGCTGCGAGAGATACATCTGCGGAGCTGCACGCGGGCCTACTGCGCTGAATGCGTGAGACCGTAGCCTCTTGGGGTCGTGGGTAGCGGCGCCGGTTGGACGTCGATGTTACGCTGCAAGAAAAAGAACGTGTGTCGGGAGTCGCGTCGCAAAGACGACGAAACTGAAATGAATTGAAATGAACCTTGACTCTATTTTGAATAAAATTAAAACACTTTGGGATTATTGTGCTGTGTGAAATGTGAGTAGACAAATATTTACAGTGTAAGCTTGCGAAAAATGAAATACAAAAATACATCGCAAAATACAGCAAGGCAGTTGACGTGAAATTATACACGTGAGGGTCCGGGGACCCGGAGCACAACGTGAGTGTAGTAGAAAAGTCAATACGCTGACAAGTCCCCGTGACGCAACGCACAATACAAGGGTAAAGTGTGGCAACAAATGTGGAAAATACTAACTGAAACAAACTAAAATGTACCTTGAATCTCTTCTGAATAAAAACCTTTTTGGATACTTGTGCTGTGTGAGATGAAAAGAGTAGAAAAGTATATACAATATAAGTTAGTCAGAAATAAAATAAAATAAAATAAAATAAAATAAACCAGGCCAGTTGATGTGAAATTATACACATGAAGTCGCGGGGACCCGGAGCACAACTCGAGTGTAGTAGAAAGGTCAATAAACTGAACAGGTCCCCGTGACATGAAGGACAATACAAGGGTTAACGAGAAGTTTGGGTGATGTTGAAACATGCCTTCAAAGGGGGGTGTTTTTAAAATCCAAATCCAATCACAACATGGTCCAAAAGGGCTCACCACAACAATGGGTCGAAAAGCATCACTCTCTGTTCTCTGTTTCGGTGACTTGGGTGATTTTTTTATTTTTATTTTTTCTGTGGGTTTTTTTTTTTTTTGGGTGGGGGACAGTTTTTTATTCTTTCTGTGGGGAGTTTGTTGGTAGGGGACTGTTTTTTTTGGGGGATTCTTTTGGGGGTATTTATTTGGGGTGGAGGGGGATTATTACATTCACCAAACACAGTCACTTTTCGGTGATTTAGGTGATTTTTTTAACATTTTTTTTGGGGTGGAGGAATTTTTTTTGGACGGGCACTGTTTTTTTTTATTTTGGGGGTTTTTTTGGGTGGGGGACTTTTTTTAACTTTTTTAATTTTGTCTGGGGGTATTTTTTTGGGGTGGGGGACTGTTTTAAATTTTTTCTGGGGGTATTTTTTTTGGGTGGGGGACTGTTTATTACTTTTTTTCTGGGGGTATTTTTTTGGGTGGGGGACTTTTTTTTACTTTTTTAATTTTTGTCTGGGGGGGGTATTTTTTTGGGGTGGGGGACTGTTTTTAATTTTTTCTGGGGGTTTTTTTTGGGTGGGGGACTTTTTTACTTTTTTAATTTTTGTCTGGGGGTATTTTTTTGGGTGGGGGACTTTTTTTTACTTTTTTAATTTTTGTCTGGGGGTATTTTTTTTGGGTGGGGACTTTTTTACTTTTGTCTGGGGGTATTTTTTTGGGTGGGGGACTTTTTTACTTTTTAATTTTTGTCTGGGGGTTATTTTTTGGGTGGGGGACTTTTTTTTACTTTTTTAATTTTTGTTTGGGGGGGGGGGTATTTTTTTGGGTGGGGGACTTTTTTTTACTTTTTTAATTTTTGTCGGGGGGGGGGGTATTTTTTTGGGTGGGGGACTGTTTATTACTTTTTTCTGGGGGGGGGGGTATTTTTTTGGGGTGGGGGGTTTTTTTACTTTTTTAATTTTTGTCTGGGGGATTTTTTCGGGTGGGGACTGTTTATTACTTTTTTCTGGGGGTATTTTTTGGGGTGGGGGAGTGTTTTTTACTTTTTTAATTTTTGTCTGGGGGATTTTTTCGGGTGGGGACTGTTTATTACTTTTTTCTGGGGGATTTTTTTGGGTGGGGGACTTTTTTACTTTTTTAATTTTTGTCTGGGGGTAACCTGTTTGGGGGGGGGGGCGGTTAGCCATTTGCTCCCTAATACAAAATTACTATTTCTCGACCAACAATTCTCCCCTTTAAAAGTTATTTTAGACATTCCAATGTTAAGCTGC
The DNA here is from genome assembly GCA_013375575.1 of Percina caprodes. Lineage (NCBI taxonomy): Eukaryota > Metazoa > Chordata > Actinopteri > Perciformes > Percidae > Percina > Percina caprodes. The sequence goes on along the minus strand of JABXJD010001133.1, from coordinate 1,922 downwards.
TCATAGTACAGTGGTTTGCTGTCACACCTTTCACGTGGTCGACCCGTGTTCGAAACCAGTCAGTGGAAAATAATTTTTTTACAAAAAGTGTGCCAACAAAGGCTAGCTTTAAATAACATATAACCATGTGGATTCATTGTAGGGCCAATAGTATAGAGGCATGTTTCACTGCCCTTCAACCGTTAGGTCTGAGTTCGACTCCCTGTCAAAGTAATGTTTTTTTCGAATGTGTCTGTAAGCACTTAGGTTGTACGTCATACGTTCCACCAAATGTGGGTATTGGATGACACGTGACTTCCAATGTGGGTGTAGGCTGTAATATGGTTATATACTCCCACAATAAGCCAGCAGCAGCAGAGCAGAGAACACGAGCCAGCAAGAGGCTGAAGAGGAAAACTGCAACATCGCTGCCCATGACCGGAGCAGCAGCGGAGCACTGCAGCACAGCAGCAGCAGAGGACAGCAACGCAGAGTACAGCAAAGCACAGCACAGGACGGTGGACGACAGCAGCAACAGAGGACAGCAGAGGACGGTGGACGACAGCAGCAGCAGAGGACGGAAAAGCACGGCAAAGCACATCAGAGGACGGTGGACGACAGCAGCAGCAGAGGACAGCGGTGGACAACAGCAACAGCAGAGGACAGCAGAGCACAACAGAGGACAGCAAAGCACGGCAAAGCACAGCAGAGGATGGTGGACGAGAGAAGCAGCAGAGCACAGCAGGGGACGGCAAAGCACAGCAGAGAGGGGCCCATGAGCCAGAGAGACGCTGAAGAGGAAAGCTGCAACACCGCTGGCCACAGACCAGTGAGTGCCCCATGGCACATGAGCACAGCAGCAGCAGAGCGGAGCACTGCAGCACAGCAGCAGCAGAGGACAGCAACGCAGAGTACAGCAAAGCACAGCAGAGGACGGTGGACGACAGCAGCAGCAGAGCACAGCAGAGGCCAGCAAAGCACAGCAAAGAGGGGCCCATGAGCCAGAGAAACGCTGAAGAGGAAAGCTGCAACACCGCTGGCCACAGACCAGTGAGTGCCCCATGGCACATGAGCACAGCAGCAGCAGAGGACAGCAGAGGACGTCAAAGCACAGCAGAGGACAGTGGACAACAGCAGCAGCAGAGCACAACAAAGGCCAGCAAAGCACAGCAGAGAGGGCCACACGAGCCAGCGAGACGCTGAAGAAGAAAGCCGCGACACAGCTGGCCACAGACCAGTGAGTGCCCCGAGGCACATGAGCACGGTAGAGGGCAGCAGCAGCAGAGCACAGCAGAGAGCAGAAGAGCAGAGCACACAAGCCAGCTGAATAGAAAAGCTGTGACACACGCAGCACAGACCAGTAAGTGTCCCATGGCATGCTAGCCCAGACTGAAGAAGCAAAATGTGACACTGGTGAGGTTGAGCCACAAACAATAGCAAAGATACAGATGTTTCTCAACCAGTAAAAGTTACTTGGCTCCAACATGTCTCTCCCGCTGTGTCTACAGCCAAAAAAAAGATCCTGGTCACAGACCAGTGAGTGCCCCGAGGCACGGTGACACGGGACAGACTGAAGAGACAACTGTGACACCGGTGAGGCCGAAGACAAATACTCCAAGTGAGGTTGAGTCATAAACAATAGCAACGGTAAGTACAGATATCACGGCTCTCAACCGGTAAAAATCACTTGGCTCCAACGTGTCTGTCTTGCTGGGTCTGCAACAGAACAAAAAGCTCCTGGCCACAGACCAGTGAGTGCCTTGAGGCACATGAGCACAGCGGCAGCAGAGCCCAGCGAGAGGCTAAATACAAAGCTGTGACACCCTGGCCACAGACCAAGTGTCCTGTGGCACGGTGACTCGGGACAGACTGAAGAGACAACTGTGACACCGGTGAGGCCGAAGACAACACTCCAAGTGAGGTTGAGCCATAAACAATAGCAA